>JAWQUT010001267.1:15702-41969 GCA_033807755.1 Ellobium chinense | reverse complement strand
ATGGTCACATTCAGTGGTCTATTATCATCCTGTTCATTCCTAAAGAGTGACAAAATTGTACTCGAGCCTGTGTTTACAAAGCTTTTTCACGAGGGAAAGCTCACACAATGATTATAATAAAGCACTTCTGTGTCTTCTTTTATTGTGCTATCAAAGTTTATTCATGAACCAAAGAAACTCCAACTTAGAATTATGGACTGGTCATTTAGAGTTTGACATCTTATGGCCTCTCAAAGTTAATATTCTGTCTGAGGAGAACCTGGGCTTAAACTTTAGTGGATGACAATTACAGCAGACAATTTTGGCATTTTGGACTGGTCATTTAGAGTTTGACATGTTATGGCCTCTCAAAGTAAATATTCTGTCTGAGGAGAACCTGGGCTTAAGCTTTAGTAGTTGACAATTACAGCAGACAATTTTGGCATTTTGTCAGGTCATACCAAATTTCACATGGCAAACCTTTCGGTGTCAGGCTAATGGAGTATGTGACGAAACTCATGTTCCCAGTGATTTCAAGAATTATTATTGATTCATTATCAATTCCCATGAATCATCGCCTGGATGGAACATGGATTAGGAGTATTATCAGTGAAACATTAATGTCATAATTAACAGTGACAGCAAGACATCATAAATCTGAAGTAAGTCCACAATAAGCAGGCACATCTGCAGGTCAGGTACAGTTTCATACTTAGAGATTGCGAGAGATGATCTATCGGAATCTTGAACTATAAAACATCACAGTTCACTTATAACAGCTGTCACAACTACACCCAAGCCTTTCCAAAAGTTATCTCCAAGAAACATAAAAAAAATAGAGCAACAGATCTGTTAAGCCCCCACTCAACAGAACATTTAACTCTATAAGAATAATCAACACAATAATGATATATTAAGCCTCCACATAAGAATAACTGAAAAAATAATGAGATATTAAGCCTCCACACAAGGATAACAAAAGGTAATGAAATGCTCAGCTCCTACTTAACAGGACATTAAACTCCATAAGAATAATTGAAAAGATAATGAGATATTAAGCCCTCCATATAAGAATAACTGAAAAGATATTGAAGTGAAATAAAAATATATATATACACACTTCTGGCACCTCATAAAGACATATATTCCAAAAAATAATGTATACATCTTTAACAGAGGTTCTAAAACATGATTTTGATAAAAGAAGGAAATGGCTGGGCATTAGTCGCATCTATTAAATACTGGGAAAAGTGATGATTAGGTGTAGCTTACAAAAGCAAGCTGAGGCATCTCTCTGGAAAAGCTCACCATCTCTTTGTGGCACAATATTTACTGAGAAAGCCATGTTGCATTTCACTGCTCCATTCCAAGAATGATAGATTTGCTACAAAGAAACTTCAGATTAACACAGTGCTGTCACTGAACCTGTTTCCACTGCAATCTCTCTGTGGCACAATATTTACTGAAAAAGCCCTGTTGTTTCTCACTGCACCACTCCAAGCAAAAGAAACTTGCTACATGGAAACTTTAGATTATCACTGTGCTGTCACTGACCCTGTTTCCATCTATTACAATTTCCATATGGCACAATATTTACTGAGAAAGCCCTGTTGCTTTTCACGGCTCCACTCCAAACATGAGAAACTCTTGCTACAAGAAAACTTTTGATTATCCCAATGCTGTCGCTGACTGTTTCCATTACAGGACATTTCACATGTTCTCTCTAACTGCAATTGCACCCACAATAAAAAAAAAAATTTCTTATGATGGCAACCCAAAATGACACTTAATACAAGAGTTTCAACTTTCAACAGTTTTCAGATTAAAAAATACAAAGAATTTGCAAATGACGTCAGGTGGATTATAAAGAAGAAAAAAAAAAATGATGTGCATTGCTTGAAACAGATAATGCATCATTACTGCTGAAACAGAATACAGGCATAATTGAAAATGATGAAAATAATAAATGCACAAATAAATGGAATGGAAAAAAATAATATTACAACAAGTTTATGGGGTTTACTCATGAATCACAGAAACTCCAACTCAGAATTATGGACTGGTCACTTAGTTCAACATCTTAAAAAAGGTCTGCCTATCTGTCAAATAATGGTTCAAGGCCTGCCTATAATGGTTCAAGGCCTGCCTATAATGGTTTCAAGATCCATTTAGATACCTGCTTTTAGCTCCATTTAGCTCCAGTGTGGCTCCAATGATGGTCTTCCGACCCATTCAAATGTCTGTGTGTTGCTTAAATGATGGTTCTATGACCCATCTAAATGTCTCCCTATAATTCAGTGGTCTCAATGCCCATCCATGTGCCTGTCATACCTCAAATAACACAAAGCCCATCCAAATGCCTGTTTACAGCTCAAAAGCTCAAAAGATGGTCCTATGACCCTTTCAATGCTATGTGTGCCTGTTTACACCATCCTTTATTTTTTTTTAATTTTTTTATTGAAGTCTTGAGACAATTCCTCTCCATTGTCACTGAGAATTTTCCCAGCTTTTTATTTCTGCCTCTTTCCTCATGTTCTCATATGGTATGCCTATGCGTTGCAGCCCCTCAGGGTATGACCCTGATACAATGCCATTCTATTCAATATTCAACTGATAATGGTTCAAGGCCTGTCTATAATGATTTCAAGACCCATTTAGATGCCTGCTTTTAGCTCCATTTAGCTCCAGTGTAGCTCCAATGATGGTCTTCCGACCCATTCAAATGCCTGTGTGTTGCTTAAATAATGGTTCTATGACCCATCTAAATGTCTCCCTATAATTCAGTGGTCTCAATCCCCATCCATGTGCCTGTCATACCTCAAATAACACAAAGCCCATCCAAATGCCTGTTTACAGCTCAAACGATGGTCCAATGACCCTTTCAATGCTATGTGTGCCTGTTTTCACCATCCTTTATGCTATGTGTGCCTGATTTCACCATCCTTTATTTTTTTTTTTTTTATTGGTCTTGAGACAATTCCTCTCCATTGTCACTGAGAATTTTCCCAGCTTTTTATTTCCGCCTCTTTCCTCATGTTCTCATATGGTATGCCTATGCGTTGCAGCCACTCAGGGTATGACCCTGATACAATGCCATTCTATTCAATATTCAGCTGATAATGGCTCAAGGCCTGTCTATAATGGTTTCAAGACCCATTTAGATGCCTGCTTTTAGCTCCATTTAGCTCCAATGTAGTTCCAATGATGGTCTTCCGACCCATTCAAATGCCTGTGTGTTGCTTAAATGATGGTTCTATGACCCATCTAAATGTCTCCCTATAATTCAGTGGTCTCAATGCCCATCCATGTGCCTGTCATACCTCAAATTACACAAAGCCCATCCAAATGCCTGTTTACAGCTCAAAAGATGGTCCTATTTACAGCTCAAAAGATGGTCCTATTTACAGCTCAAAAGATGGTCCTATGACCCTTTCAATGCTATGTGTGCCTGTTTACACCATCCTTTATTTTTTTTTTTTTTAAATTGAAGTCTTGAGACTATATTGTCACTGAGAATTTTCCCAGCTTTTTATTTCTGCCTCTTTCCTCATGTTCTCATATGGTATGCCTATGCGTTGCAGCCACTCAGGGTATGACCCTGATACAATGCCAGTCTATTCAATATTCAAATGATAATACTCTCAGCATCGTGTGTTCCCCAACAACTGTTTGCAGTTGCATGCATTTGTTTCAAACTATTGCAATAGGCCAAAACCAGGATAATGTGTGACTCCATCTTTGGCTTTTTGCACTACTGCAACATCGGGAAGTGTCCATCTTAACCTTACATTCTACTGAGTTTAGTCTTGGTGACGAATTAGTTCCAATTGTGAAGGCTCAAGCATTCTCCTATCAAGAACTGCAGCAGACTGCCTCAATCCTATACCCGCTACCTCTGCATGACTCTACATCTGCCCTTCAGCTTTGCTGCACAGATGACAAGAAATTAACTCTGTCCGCTAGTTGACAACTTCACCTACAATCCAGAAGCAATGCCTGGGTATCCAAAGAGGGGTTATAATCCTATCAGCCCTTGTTCAAAATTACACTTAAAGAATGCCATCACATCGGCAATTTCTCTGAAACCTCTTTGATTAACATTATGCCATACTGTTGTGAAAAACCCAACAAACATCTTCAAAATATCAACTAAATATAAACAATACCTGCAAACAGTGTACAAAATTTCCTAGCATAAACCATACATGTATTATGCAATCAGACCTCACAAACTGAATTTCAGGGGACCAGTTGATCATAAAGAGTTTATGAGATGTTCAAATGCATGAGTATGCTCAAAATAGAACATGGGACTCAAAACCAGATAACATTAACATACCGCAAGCAAGTTTTCAAAAAAACATGAAGTTTGAAGTTGTGAGGATATGAAGTTTGAAGTTGTGAGTTTGAAGTTGTGAGGTCCTACTGCATAAAAGGGATCCTGTGGTCACATATATTCAGTTTTTGTGATACAATCAAGCACAGATGAACCTAAATTCTTTATGGCTACCTCATTTTGTTCAAGTCGGCCGAATTTTGAGGAATGCGTGAAGCACTAGTACAGAGAAATAAATAAATTCAGGTCGAAATGGTTTAAGGGAACCTTGATTTCAATCTAGTCTAGATGCATTCGCAGTATTTGTGCTTTATTGTATTCACAATTTTTAAAAAACTGTTTGCATGTATATGCAGTGATCTGCAGTTATGGGCATAGCAAAATAATCCCTGTATGAAAATTTCTTATTAAAAATACCCTACTTAAAATCAACTTCCAAATAATGAAATCTCAAAAAAAAGACATATACATTTCATCCAAAGGTATGTTTCCATAATTCAGTTTTTCCATTGTAAAGCCAAGACATTGCCACCCTGTCATCAGCTTCTGTCAGATTTGTTCCCATCTTAATGTAGGCAGGCTACACTCAGTGAACCATTGCCGGGCAATTTCTCAAGTGACTTCCCTTGCTGAATAGGTCCTCAACGGCCCAAAGGAAAAGTGTTCCAGTAAACATTATTATTACAAACTATCGGCTGATAGCCCCAGAGAGGGCATGTAGAGAGGAGGCCTACCTGCATAATCCTGCCTTACCATCCATCTACTTTAATTTCAGTACCATCCATCTCAGCTGGCCTTAGAACTGCCATTTATGAAGTTAAAACATTATAAGAACTTTGTATCAAGGCATCAGAATTTTTTTTTTTTCTCTCAAAGTACTAAGATTATGTAGTCAAACAGACTGTTAACAGTGGAAGAACCAGTCATGTTTCAGAACAATGTGACCAATGCAATTCCCCATAATAAAACAGCAGCAACATCAGTTTAAACTTGATTGAGACATCACACCAACGATATCACATGAATGTGTACAAGCAAGAAAATAAAAACAAGAAGAAAACAACAAGAGGGGAAAACGGAGGGGGGAGGAAGACGAAGAGTCACTCATGTGCTAAAGAGAGAGATGTCATGAGTGACATCCAACCAACAGTGGCCTTGCACTGTTAGTGGGACTTTATGGGCCTATTTATATGTCCCGGGCCCATGCGGGGGAACCCTACCAGTGGCTCCCGCCAACCACCCACAGCCACAAAGAAAACAGAAGAAGTAATTGTGTAATACAAACTAAAGAAAGGCCACATTTCCTACTATAATTGCTGAGAACACAGATTTAGTGGTGGGAAAAAATTTCTCCCATCTACTATTCTGTCATTATATTCTAAAACATAAAATACAGTGTGTATGCAGTGATCCGCAATTCTGGGCATAGCAAAATGATCTCTGAATGAAAATTTCTCAGTAAAAATACCCTACTTAAAATTAACTTCCGAAAAATTAAATTTTAAAAAAAAAAAAAAAGACATGACTTTCACCCAAAGGTATGTTTCCATAATTCAATGTTTCCACTGTAAAGCCAAGACACTGACACCCTGTCATGGCCTTCTGTCAGATTTGTTCCCATCTTAATATAGGCAGGCTAGCTCAGTGAACCAGTGCCGGGCAATTTCTAAAGTGGCTTCCCTTGCTGAACAGGCCTTCAACAGGCCAAAGGAAAAGTGCTCGAGTAAACATGTTACATACTATCAGCTGTTCACTGTTAGCTCCAGAAAGGGCATGTAGAGAGGGGGCCGACCTGCACAATCCTGCCTTACCATCCATCTACTTTAATTTCAGTGCCATCCATCTCAGCTAGCCTAGAACTGCCATTTATGAAGTTAAAACGTTATGAGAACTTTGTATCAAGGCATCAGAAATTACTCAGATTATGTAGTTATACTGACTGTCCACAGTGGAAGAACCAGTCATGTTTCAGAACAATGTGGGCAATGCAATTCTCCATAACAAAACAGCAGCAACATCAACTTAAACTTAACTTCAGATATCACGCCAACGATACCACATGAATATGTACAAGCAAGAAAATAAAAACAAGAAGAAAAAAACAAGAGGGGAAAGGGGAGGGGGGAGAAAGACAAAGAGGGGGGAGAAAGACAAAGAGTCACTCATGTGCTAAAGAGAGAAATGTCATGAGTGACATCCAACCAACAGTGGCCTTGCACTGTTAGTGGGAATATATGGGCCTATTTATATGTCCCGGGCCCATGCGGGGGAACCCTACCAGTGGCTCCCGCCAACCACCCACAGCCACAAAAAAAAACAACAGAAGAAGTAATTTTGTAACACAAACTATAGAAAAGCCACATTTCCTACTATAATTTCTAAGAACACAGATTTAGTGGTGGGAAAAAAACTTCTCCCATCTATCATTGTCATCATATTCTAAAACATAAAATGCAGTGTGTAAAATATTTTTTGTGCCAGGTTTATCTCTTACTGCCTGATGGGTCAAGATGAAAAGGCAACAGCAAGACGTACACTGTGATTCAGGATGTTGTTACCTATTTCAAAGTGTGTATAGTTAATAATGCTTATGTTTGAGACCCCTATTGTGAAACATAAGCAAATGCCTGTGAAGATTGTAGTCTCAAACACCTGTAACTGACGTGTCAGCACTGAAGACAGGATGTGGATGAGAAGGAGGGTGTATCTGTTCTATAGTTAAATTAGACCATCTCCAAAAAGAGACTCAGATGCCTATGTCCACAATCTACTGCCAACTATCAGGTGCGTCAACATTTCTTTGGGTCATGCTCTGAACCTACAAATATAATGGTCAAGGATAGAGGTGCCCATGTGGTAGAATCTGGCCTAGGAATGAAGGGTTTGCATTCACTCATGAAAAGTTTGCAAAACTAGTTTCAAATAATAAAAAAAATGCCACCTGGAAACAGATTTTAACATCAAACCACTTTAACATTATTACATATGTTATATTATACAACTCTTATCAGTTAGGTCTATAAACATACCAGTTACACCCCCTGTCATCAATGATGGTGCCCTCTAACCTTCTCAAATGAAAGAACTTGTTCAAAAGAGTTTTTATACTTTTAAGAAGGACAAGTTCATGGTATCCAAATTCTATTAAGAGATCTTGCTACAGTCACAACAGAAAAAAAAAATCCTGCATGAGCCACAATCTGGTTTTCAGAGTAGGAGAGCCTGCATTTAATCATCTTCAGTAATCATGATAACCAGGAAATCCTGTGTACAAATAGTAAATGCCAAAAAAATCATTGGACAGTTTCAAAACCTTGCAAATAAATTTCAGTCTCATGGAATGAAAAGCTAAAATGTTTTAAAAAAGGACAAGTATAACAATTTAAAAATCACTCCTGAGCATAGGGGAAAGCAACTATCTCAAAATGGAGTTTTATCCTTTCTCAATAGTACTATACAGGACACTATGATCAGATATGGTAAAATCAATCAAGACGGTTTAGATATCTTTATATTTCTACACAAACTTCATATCCTTTAATCTTTTGGTAATGTCAAAATCGCTGCGTTGTCATTCTTTATATTCTGGAGGATATCTCTAAGATAGTGACATCAGTAATGGTGATAATCCCATTGGGTTGTCACACTCTGGTCTTCAGGGTAGGAACAGCAATTTTTAGTCTTCTGGGATAAGGATGAAAAATTAGACGATCCATGTACATGTTGCAAATATTAAAGAACCCTGACAGTTTTCATCATAGTGGTGTAAGCCTTGGGACCAAGTTTTGGGCAAACCTAACACGAAATTTCTGCTTAACACTATAGTCTTACAACCAGAAATATGCAATGATTGTAATCATGCTTATGCGCAGTGAAATCCTAACTCAGACAAATAAACCTTTTCTTAATAAATTTCTGCTGCAGAAAAGCATGATCTTATACATGTACCTGGTTTCCTTATGCCCAACTGATTGAACATCTCTCCAAGCTTAATGCTATCCATTAGAGCTATCCAAAGTTGTGCATGAGCTTTCAACGTAAAGAAAGCATAGCCAAGTTTAACACCCAAAAAAACAAACATCAAAACCATGAAAAAAAAAAAAGTTAATTTTCATCAAGAGGGTGGATCCTTCCATCTGGTGTTCCTTAAAGTTTATGGGTCACCGAGTCACAGTCAAGCCCTGCTGACCATGTCAAGGCTTCCCTCTAGGGACTTTTTTAATAACTGCAAGTGTCAGTGGGGGCTGAGATTCCTGTACGGAACAACATCACCAATATGTAAACATGGGAACAAGACTTGACTGGACAACAGACAACATACAAGGAATACCGCCACTGATCACTTTTAGCTACAGAAAACCAGACCTAGCCAGCAAGTTGAAACGAAATCATGCACATACTTTGGCAGGTCGCTTGTCTCGTATATATCTGATGAGAAAAGTAGCACTGCAGGAATGTGCCAGTATGGAAGACATGGTGCAAAGTATCTGTCGATGGATGAAACTAAAGATAGTTGATCAAACTTGCCATACATACAACTGAGCCCTCACAACGCTATGCTACTAAGATTATCCAAAATCATACATGATATTTCAACTTTTAATAAGAAAGCGTGGCCAAGGTTAACACCAAAAAAATAAAAAAAACTCCAAATTTATGGGAAAAAAAATTTTCATCAAAGAGGACCGATCCTTCTATCTGGTGTTCCTTAAAGTTTATGGGTCACCGAGCCACAGTCAAGTCCTGCTGACCATGTCAAGGCTTCCCTCTAGGGACTTTCTTAATAACTGCAGGTGCCAGTGGAGGCTGAGATTCCTGAATGAACAACCTTACAAACATGGAATCATGGGGAAAGGACTTGACTGGACAACAGAAAACATACAAGGAATACCACCAATGAATCACCTTTAGCTACAGAAAACCAGACCTAACCAGCAAGTTGAAACAAACTCATTCACATAATTTGGCCAATTGCCTGTACCCTATATAACTGCTGAGAAAAGTAGCACTGCAGGAATATGCCAATATGGAATACAAAACAATTATTGAATGGACCAGACTAGAGGCAGTTGATCCAACTGGCTGTCCATACAACGCAGCACTCACAATGCTATACTACCAAGACTCCAAACTCATGCATGGTATTTCAACTTATAAAAGATAGCATGGCAAAGTGTAACACCCAAAAAAGAAAACAATTCCAAAATCATTAAAAAAAAAAAATTCATCAAGAGGGTGGGTTCTTTTATCTGGTGTTCCTTAAAGTTTATGGGTCGCCGAGTCACAGTCAAGCCCTGCTGACCATGTCAAGGCTTCCCTCTAGGGACTTTCTTAATAACTGCAAGTGTCAGTGGGGGCTGACATTCCTGAACAGAACAACGTCACAAACATGGATACATGGGGACAAGACTTGACTGGACAACACAAAGCGCACAAGGAATACCGCCACTGATCACATTCAGCTACAGAAAACCAGACCTAACCAGCAAGTTGAAACAAACTCATGCATATAATTTGGTCAAATGCCTGTACCCTATCCCTGATTGTTAAGTAGCTCATTTATACTATCTCAGTGCAGGAATATACTGCTAAGTAACAGTAAGGAATACACAATATACCTTTCTTATTAAGTGAGGATAATCACCTGATTCTCAAGCTCTTTAAATGGGAAAGGGTGCCAATTTCCAGTTTTCCATGCTTCAATGTTATGGAAGGAAAAGATATTCATCTCAGTCGAGCCACACATTTTATAATGTGAATAATTTGTGAAATCAAGCAACACAAATTTGGTAGAAGAGAAAAAAATACCAAAACACAAAAACACTCAACTGGTTTCTTATCTTTTTAGCTTTACTTGGCAAAACTGCCTGACAAGAAATTCATTTGCACCATGTGGCTGCACTTCTCATGTTGCCAGATTGGTCTATTCATGTCAAATAACCTGGAACAGGATCCCTATGGACACTGGTGATTCACTAACATTTCAGAGCTTCGTCTGAAGCGAAACTGTGGAACATAAGCTCTTTGCCTCAATCAGAACCGGCCTCAAATCGCCAAACTTAACAGTTTTCACCCATGTTTACTGGATTCCAGAAGTGAAAGTACCATCTGACCTGTTAATGAATATTCCATGAGAAAAAGCTAGGCAAGTATCTAATAGAGAAATTAAAGATATTTGACCAAAATGACAGTCCAAACACTTGAGTCCTCACTATGCTATGCTACTACACTGTCAAGCCTTGTACATGACATCTCAGCTTTTAAACAGAGAGCATGGCCAAGTTTAACATCCCCCAAGAACATTAAACATCAAAGTCACCAAAAACACATAGAATTCTGCCACTGATAACTTTTAGCAACAGAAAATCAGACTTAGCCAGCCAGATGAAATCAAATGGTGCACATATATTGGCCATTTCTCATCTCTTACAGTACTGATGAACAGGGTTACTTGTTTTAATATCTCATGACAAAAACCCGCTACTGATAAGGTACTTTTAATGCACTCATCTATCGCACAGAAGAGACATAATTATCTGACCAAGAGAATGTGACCATTTTTACAATTAAGCCCATGCCATGAAGCTTAGCAAAGTTGGTACCTTAAAGAAAGCAGCGAGAGAAGAATTATTCTGTTAACAATGTATCACCACTGGTTGAAAGCAAACACCATATGAATTTTCCTCCCTAAAGGGTATTGAATGTAATTTAAGTTAAGCAATCTTAAAACCTGGAAGAGTGAAAAAAATTATTTACACCTTTAAAAAGTGACGACAAAATGCAAATATAGATGATAAGAAGTTGTGAATGTCTGAAATGCCTAATCATTAAATGTGGACTCCTTGCAATTTCCTTTAGAGGAAAAAGACATTATAATGAATAAAGTGAGTGGCCTTACCACACAAGTGTCCCTTACCACTACAAAAGCCAGACCCTGAAAATTTCAAGTCCACAAATTTTAGAGATAACCCTATCCTAATGGAGCTATGATGCATCACTGCTGATCTGTGCAATTTCTTTTACCGAAAAGGGCCTCCAAAATCTTCCCGAATTCATGTCAATGCAAAACAGCCCACTTGATTTCCATCAACCTAAGCTGCGGGTGTGCCAATCAGTTCAGCTGTTCCCTCAATACCTGAGACATTCCACAAGTAATGCACCAAGTGGTGCTCAATTCCACTGTACCATTCCCAGAAAAGCAGTCTCAAGAATGGCAGCACAGAGAGGCAAATAGAGACACCATTGTGTGGTCTTGGTGGCAATGAATGTAACTTGCCACACAGGGCACTGAGAACAATTGAAACTGACTTTCCACCCACAGCAATAAATATAAGGCAAAATCTATGTGGACTCTCCCATGGATATAACGGTTAATGTTAGTAGGGAAGTAACAACTTCCAGCATGCTTTTGGGAAAGTCCCTAGATACTGCCAAATTTAACACATCTGTGTATAAATAGACACAAGGAGGCAGTGATGCACTGGAATCTACTAATGCTTATTTTATCATTAAATCATTATTGTGCTGCACCTCTTCTATGCCAAACAGATGATGCAGCAGCCAAATTCACACCTCCTCTGTCTATCAGTGCTTTGCTCATTTGCTCTTTGCTTTGAGACTGGTTTAGATACTCCATACTGAGATCCACTATTACAAATTCACACTTAAGGACCCATCTGTGAATCCTGACTGGGTTCTTAGATAATCAACTTACATATGAATCTGTTTTCATTTACCCTTATTTATGTTTCCACAAGCTGAGTTTCATAAACCTCCAGCACAAGCAAAGCAACCAAGAAGGACGGGTTTGGTGACAATTTTATCAAGGAGTATATCCATCATCTGATTTCAGACCTACTAAAGGAACCTTGTGTGGCTTGATATGAAAAAATAGTGCTACTTTTGAGATATATTATATACAGTATTAAGATGCTACCAGTTTTTCCAGGAAAAAAATAGCAGAAAAATTTAAAAACTGCCAAATAGGCTATTGCATTTCAAAACATCTAAAAACTTTGGAAATTTACTGAACAAAGGACAAGCTAAATTAGAAAAAAAGTGAGCTTGGAGCTTGTAATTTGTATGTGAATCCTCAATGGTCCATAGACATGAACTCCTACGTGAATCTATTTACAAGGACCTAATTTCTATTTCCCAGAATTCAGCTTCATAAACCTCCTGTACAAGCAAAGCAAATAAGAAGAGCAAGTTTGGTCATGGTTTTATTAATGAGGAAATCCATTAACTAATTTCAGGTCTGCTAAAGGAACCTTGTGTGGCCTGAGATAAAGAAACAGTGCTCCTTTTGAGACATTATGTACAGAATTTTCTCCAGCAAAAAAATTGCAGAAAATTTAAAAACTGTGAAACAGGCTTTTACAATTCAAAGCATCTAAAAACTTTGAGAATAGGTATTTACTGATCAAATGAAAGACTAACTTAAGACAATAAAATTGAACCTGGGCCTTACAATATAATATAATGTTTGAAGTTTCAACCACTGATAAAGAGCCATGAGAAAGTAAGCTGAAGAAACCTATAATAAAGCTCTTAAAAACTTAAGCCATTCCCTTTAAAAATAACGTCACATGCTAAACTTTGACGACAATCTGAAGAAGCCGAACAAATAATTACAAACTATATATACAGACACTGAACAAAATGGGCAACATCCAAATTGCAGAAATATCTATATCACTGAATGTTCACTGTTACTAGTGTTACACTATTTACACTTGCTGAAATGGATATTATATGTGATGTCCAGTGATCTCTAAAGGCCTTTCAATAAAGGATGCTCTGGTCTATTCTTGAAGTCAGCTGAGCACATGTAATGGCAAACTGAGAAGATAAATCTGGCTGGAGTTGTGGAAGAGTATGGCTGTTCTGTGTGATAACTTTATGTACAACTAGTGACAGCAGGAAATGTGGCTCATGAAAATAGACCCAAAAAACTGCCAGATACCATTATGACCAAGTAAAAATGCCATGATCTCCAGTAAGGCGAATAATAGCTGATCTGACAGTTATAACCATAAAAGCAAAAACAAAAACAAAAACAAAAAAAAATACAAAAGAAGAACTACAAAAGAAACACTACAAAGTGACACAGACAAAACTGACAGACAAAAATACTACTGTTGATGCTGCTGTAATTGTAGCCAGGGACAATGGGTGAGCCAGGTCAAACTGAGGAGGAAACATGGCAATAAAATGGCAATAAGCACTGGCACCATCCTTCCTATTTACTGTCATGGTACGACAATGCAAACAAAAGCCCATATTTTTGCTTATCAAACAGGCCCGACCCCCATTTCCCCAAACTTGCTCTGATATGAGTAGCCTCTTCAAAGCTAAAGATGGGCCAAAATCTGAATTATCTAGCTGTAGAGACAGGGTGGCAGTCACTTCAGCACTGCAGCTCAAAACATTTTCCAACCATTACCAGAGAACTGGAATATGATCAAAATACACACCAGTATGCCATTATGAAAACCCCTTTTATGAATTTAGGCTGTTCTGAAACCACATGCCTGAACCGCAAGTCCCAAAGTGTTAGCAGAATCAGATCAGTCCTTTCCTTAATATGAAATGGCATACAACTGGCATGTTCCCGTGGTAAATAAAATGAAACTGCGGATAACTAAAATGAAACATCAAAGAAGCTAGAGTAAACCCACACAACAAACTGAAGCTATACACTATTCTTTTCTCAGAGTTATGGAGTTACTTTTCTGTGGACGCTGTCACAACGTGGCATAATGTAAAGTAGCAATAGTCAAAGCAGTTAAGACCTGTTCTGTTCGGAAAAGCAAGCTGGATGCAAATACTGTTTATGACCTGCTACAGCAGAGGAACCTCTGAATAAGGCAAGTGCCCACAGTTCCACGGAAGTATTGGTGCTGTCACATGCTGTAAGGCTCAGGATGATTCTGCTTTTCTGTAGTCACGTGCTGTGAGGCAGTGGGTGCTCCTGCATGTCTGAAGTCAACTACTGTGAAAACAGTGGATGCTCTTGCATGTATAGGCAACTACTGTGAGGCACTGGATGCTTAGACCACCATAGTGAGGCACAGGATGTTTCAGCACATCTGTAGTCAGCTGCTGTGAAAAATAAACTGTTTCTGCACATCTGTAGTCAACTGCTGTATGGCACAAATGCTTCTGCATGTCTGTAGTCAACTGCTGTATGGTACAAATGCTTCTGCATGTCTGTAGTCAACTACTGTGAGGCCTAGGATGATTACGCATCTCCGTAGTGAAATTCTGTGAGGCAGCAGGTGCTTCTGCATATCTGTATGCAACTATGGTGAGGCACAGGATGCTTTGTCAACTGCTGTGAGGCACAAAAGAATCTGCACATCTGTATGGCACAGGGCAATTTTTCACATCTGCAGTCAATTGCTGTGAGGTACAAAATGTTTCTATATGTCTGTAGTTAACTACTGTGATTTTCTCCTCAGGCCTAACATGAGACTTATAATCACTGAATTCTTCAGGCTCTTCAGACAGAGTTCCTCTTGACCATAATTGCGACTGATATCACTCTGTGCCTCTTGCATCTGTGATGCTGTATCCAAAGAATGAATTTTTTTAAGAACCCTGTCTGTACAGGGCTTCCTAAGACATTACCCAGCTGAGTTTGCAAGGCACAGGGAGCAGTCTGAGAAAGTGAAGTTTTATTAATGTTTTTTATTACAGTTTGTTCAATGGATGAGGACTTGCCTCTGTTCACAATATTAACTGCTTTCAAAGCTGGTATGTTGAAGCCTATAGGGTCCAGATATCTTAGCCATTCAAATTTGATCATCAGAAGATGGTTCCTGTCTTCAGCTTGGAAATTATCAACCTGGTTCTGACGGACCATCTTGGACCGACTGACTACATGTATGATGCTCATTGACCTGAATGGAAGAAACAAAGAAATTAAAATTGAACTGAAGATGGTGCAGTTCACTTATTAATGAAACACAGACAAAATAAGCAAATCAGTAATTTTGACCTGAACACTGAAAGTATCTTTTAAATGGAAGTATTTTGTCCCAGAGATCAGGACAGAAATTCACTCAATAAGGTGAAGCTGTCAAAGAACCACCTGCTTTAGAATCTGACCTGAGTAGATCTCTTAGAATTTACTAATGTTATGCAGCCAAATTTTTTCACTTTGCATTTGTACATGTTTACTGGAAAACTATAAATTTTTTTTGAGAGATACATCCATGTGACACAGACACATAAGATAAGATAAGATAGAAAAAGAAGAACTTTATTATCCATAACATGGAAATTTGGCTTGGTTTCAGTATACATGTAGACAGTAATAATAACAGTACTTATACGAGATCATGACATAGCAAAAGACAATAACACTCTTTGCAAGGATCCAGATGTCCAGAAATGTGGCATACATAAAAGTTCATCTTTGTCACAACAGAAAGACCACTACCTCACCAAATTTGCTCACCTCGACTCTGTGCCCTTTCACTCAAAAAAGCATAAAGTGCACTGTGCTTTACATTGGATTTCTAATTTGTACAACACATTTTTGGGGTATTTTTTGTCTTCACTGTGATGGAGAATCTCGCATCACTCTAACTGAATGTGGCACAAAGGAATTTCGGTATCTCTCTTTTCTACTCAACTGTGAGAAAGTCTTCCACTTCGTACTGTGTTTATAGTTATAGAAGAGGGGATGTTCAGTGTAAGAGAGGATTTTCTTTACTTTATCCATGGTTGCTTTCACTTATAGCTCATCAATAGATGGTAAGGTGTTATTTATTATTTTTTCTGCTTTTTTTATAATGCGATTCACTTTGTTCTTATCACTGTTTGTGATGTTGCCGACCCAGCATGTTACACCAAAACTAAATATACTTTGAAGAGTTGAGGTATGGAACGGCTGGATGAGATAACTATGTCCCTTAAAATATCTGAGCTTGCGAATAAAATATAGACGCTGGTTTGCTTTTTCACTTATCTCTTCAATATGATGGTGTTATGAAAGTCTGTTGTCAACAGTGACCCCTAAGTATTCATATTTCTCAACAATTTCCACATTCTGATCACTGGTTGTCAGAGGGGTTACAGGACTCTTCTTCACACGAAAATCAATTACCATTTCCTTGGTCTTACTTACATTCAGAAGTAGAAAATTGTCTTCACACCATTTAGTAAACTTTGTAATCTGATTAAGACAAATTTCTTCGTTGTTTGATATCAGACCGAAAATAGATGTGTCATCTGTAAATTTAATTATTGGAATGTTATCGAAGCAACTTTGGCAATCATTGGTGTAGGTGGTATACATTACAGGTGATAATACACATCTTTGGGATACTGCCAATTCTGAACTTTACTCTGTCTTCAGGTTTTGTGTAAATTAACTGATAAATGTTTTTATTTATTAGTTATTTTTGACTTCTTTCATTCAAAAACAAGCTAAACCACAGAAGTTATCATTCCCATCACGTAGTGCTCTAGTCTATGATGATGTTTGTCACTTATCAGTGTGATTCCTTGACAGAGTAATGAAATCAGATGTATGAAGTGCTTTCTTACCTGTCCTTTCCATCTTCCTCTGAGCCTGCCAGGCTGAAATGTTGAGCTTCGACACTTATTAGCTTTACACCTGCATCAGCCAAGAAACCTTCTGCTGACATCACAGGAAAAAGCAGCCCTTCAGATGGAAGTCCTTGATCATCCACCTGGTTCTGTCCTTGCTCTATGGGATTCTCAGACTTTGGTTGGACAAGAGATGAACTGAA
Organism: Ellobium chinense; assembly: GCA_033807755.1. Lineage (NCBI taxonomy): Eukaryota > Metazoa > Mollusca > Gastropoda > Ellobiida > Ellobiidae > Ellobium > Ellobium chinense. The sequence goes on along the minus strand of JAWQUT010001267.1, from coordinate 24,890 downwards.
GGCTTCAAAATTTGCCAGGGAGTTGTCTTTTATTTGCTTGTGAGAGTGTGGAGAGCCGAGTAGAGCAGCATGTCCAGGCTGCGCAGGACAGATGTAGTATGGATATACTACTGATCGGATTAAAAACCCAAGAAGACTTGCAATGTATCCCGCATACGTCACACGTGGCAAAAGATGTATAAGCTCTGCCATGCCATTAATGTCTTGACGACTGAAAATATGGAGGCAAAATTAATTGTATGAAATTAATAGAGTTTATCAAAAACTATAACATAAAATCAATAGCAGAACATCTAGGTGTCAGCTTACATTTCTGGAACAAACCCTGTAAAAATTCCTAAATAAACTTATGAAACACATGGTATAAACAATAACAAAAATGATTAATTCAAATTTCTTTCTTAATGCATCTTGATGGGAGGATACAAGTCAGGATGCTTTCATGATATAATACTATTGCTATTAGTTATTTCCAGTTCTACTTATGCATTGGCTGGTTTATATGCTCTGTGCACGAATGGCTGCTTGCCACTGATCATGAGCAAACAGGCATGTGTATGACATGTAAACAAACCAATGTCTTTGAGCGAAAGAGCCAGAGTCATTTTTATGGAAAAGAAAATACAGTCATCTCCATGTAATCACCTTGTACTTGATCACAACAAGATCCATCAAACCAATGTCTTATGAAGACAGAACCTAAGTCATTTTTTTAAAACTGAAAATACAGTCATCTCCATATAATCGCCCTCTACTTAATCACAACATCTCTCAAAAAAATGAATTTTTTTCTATAATATAAAAGTCACTGTATAACTGCAACTTTACTCTGGATTACAACTTCTCAGTGAGAATAAATACAAATATCAGTGGTGAAACGACTAATATATACAGAATATAAACTGTACAATGGAGTGGGGATGGAGTGTGGACAGTTGACAGCGATCAAAATTATCAACCAATGACCAACAGCGCTGTAAAAGGTGTGACAAGGTCCCTTCCCCCCTGATCATTTGTCTCATACAAGGTAAATGTGAGGTGGCCAATGCAAACACTCTACTGCAATGAACTTGGTGACAAAAACACCAGATGGGGTTTTGGATTTATCTACACAAATGTAAGTATACTGTATGTCAGGACAACTGAGCACAGAGGATGGTTGAAGATCAATGGCATCACAGTTTTTATTTACAAGTATATGGGATATAAATCTTCCATAATTTTTAAAATAATCCCCCAAAATTCTCAATGATTCATTCAATCGGAAACTTACCTAACAATCATGTCGCTCCGATTTCAATTCCATACGTGTGTTCGTAGATTGGTCAGCTTTGGGCAAATTTTCCTAGCCTGTAGACATCTTCTGAAATGTGAAAAGGTTTAAATTTTACCAAACAAGCATGGTAGGTGAAACAGAAATTAAGCCTTTGATACCACCATAATTTAAGCTAAACATCCAGGGAATCTAGATCACATCCTTTACCAAATTACATCCTGCATTACACATGGTCTTACGAGCTCTTATCAAGACTGCATCACTCTTATAGTCATTTGTTTGTAGGCTTACTCCGGAAATGTCAAACTTTTTTTTGGTCTATGCCTGCTCATTCAACATTCAACTTTAAGTCAGATCAAAGACGATAAGCTAACATGACAGGATACTCTAGGCAGCTGCTTTGAAGTGACCTCTGAAGGCAATTCAGTGCCTGTCAGTAATATCATAAATATGGCTGTACCGTAATGCGTGAGTGATTTTTGAAGTAAAATAATATTCTAACAGCATGTTTCTTCTTGCTGACTAAGGCTGGAGAAAGAAACAAGTAAAGCTGCTCTTTCACATGGCTCTCAGATGGCTACCCCTACAGATAATAAATGAAGGAATCAGCCCTCTGAAATGAGGGAATATTTGGACCAATGAAGGAGTTTGTAGGTACACTATGTAACTAGATGGCATATATATATATATATAATACCATTTTCCTATCCCTGAAAAAAAAAAAAAAAGTTTATGCACTAATAACTGAAGGTTAACAGAATGGGAATATTTTTGCTCTGGCTAGGGATCTCATAAGTGTGAGGATTTAGTCTAGATCCAGATCTAACTACACCAAGGCCTCCATTCTTTTTTAATTGCTCCATAACCATCTGGATTTCTCCTTTTCAGTTTAATACCATGTGGTCATCTTTTGTCATTTTTATTGCTGGCACAGTGTGACATAAATGCTCATTCCACAGGGCAGGTCTTGGAAAGGAAAACTTAGCTCTGATGTCACTTCTTAAAGTCAGCTGCCTAAATCCAGAGTAGTCTACACTGATCATTCCGTAAATTTTTTCCTAATCTCTAGACCTTCAGCATCCTTATCACTGGCACTTTTCAATTTCTTGTGCTTGATGAAGCTGACAAATGTTGAAGCTCTCTGATCAGAATAATCACCAGCTATCACTGTTTTCAATTAATCACATCAGCTCTAGGTTACAGGCCAGTAATGGTACTTTCACTATTGGGTACTAGTACTTAGGGATTATATTTCATCTCCCCTTTTCCCTCTTTTGGCATGCCCTACTTCCAGTGATAAGGTCTCCAGGGAGACAAATTTTGATTTAATGGGTTAAACTGTTTCCATTATTTTGCCAGGCACTATTTTAGCCCTGGGCTGAAACTGTCAGGTCAGGGTGTGCTCAGGCAGAAGAGGAAGGGTTTGGTGTTGACCAGTGAAAAAGGTAGCCTCTGTTTACAAATAGCAACCAACCTCAAAATTTCAATGGGCTTGCTAGGGTTGGGTCAGTCTTAAAATTTAGGCCACATAATGAGCTTAAATCTGGTAGAGTAAAGTCACATGTGTGCGCCACCACATGATGCGCTAAGGTTCTGTATTTCGGTTTCTATTTAGTTTCTGGAGACTAACTGTTATGTCATTTAAAAAGTACCAGTAAATCCGTTTCGTTTCGTGTGAATTCCAAGATGGCGGCTGCAGATCTAAGCTCTGAAGTGGAGGAAAGAAAATTTTTTTTCATTTTTTCATGCAAATTAGAACTCTGGAACATGGGGAACACAACATCTTAGAACGAGGCCATGGATCTGTATCACACTACACAGCAGTTTAAAATATGGTTTGAAGACTTCTCAAGCTTGTAGAACACATCGATTTGACCTAAATCACAGCTAGATCCACATGGGTGGGTTAGTGCATTGATGTGACCTACTTTTGACTGAGGAACATGATGCGCCTATTTTGAATACTAATGAGGAAAGGGTTATAACATAGTAATTTCACTAGATTAAAAGTAAATTTAAGTAACATACAACACAGAATGTATCTTCTTTACATGTAAAAATGGTTGGTCGAAGCCCATGTGCGCGAAGTACTCTCTTTTGATACTATTTAATACTCCAGTCCCAAGTGAAGAACTGCCTACATTGGAAAACATATATTAAAACACCCAAACTTTCCCAAGGCAGCTGCTGGTCGCAAAAGAACAGTTTGTTCAACAGTGACAGCTGCCATAAGTTCGGAGGAGCACAGAGAGTTGCTGAGAAGGAAAGAGGAAGAGAAAAGGCGAGCCATCCAGGAGAAGGAAGACAGGAAAATAGAGAGAGAAGAGAAAAAGAAAAGAAAGGAAGAGGAGAGAGAGATGTGAAAAGAGGAAAGAGAAGAGAAAAAGGAATTGGAAAGAAAACAAAAGGAAGAAAGAGAGGCTGAGAAAAAGGAATTGGAAAGAAAGCAAAAGGAAGAAAGAGAGGCTGAGAAAAAGAGAAAGAGTGAGACAGCACAGTTGAAAAAAATCTTGGAGTATGAAGCAAAAAAAAGCAGAATGAATGAGGACAGTGAGACTGAGAGTGCGGGAGATGGTTTTGTTCCAGATGATGACAGTGGAGATGAGTGTATGGAAGAGATCACTGAGAGTTCAGTTTGTATGAGGTGCAAAACTGATGCCAATGCCTTATAGGTCATATGTGTTCTTTGTGACTCCTGGTTTCCTGGTGACTTTAGCATCACGTGACCCTGTTGCACTGATGTGCCCAACCCTGTTGCACTCATGTTCCCGCCTGACGCATTGTGTGGCCGCACTACAGGTCAAACTTGCATAGTAAACACAACCTAAAATGAGCACATGAGCGCTAATAGTAGGTGCTCTGGATGCGCCAGGCGTTTGCACAACTGCTGGTATATGTATTATAACTATACAATGAAAATTAAGAATACAAGACGCATTAAAGTGCTTAAGGGTTAGCGCATATGTGACTTTACTCTATGGGTCTGTGTGAAAGCTAAAATTTTGGGTTCAGAGGGCAGCTCAAAATGCTAATAAATTAATATAGCCCATAGAGGAAAAAAGGTTCCAATCCCATTACAGGTCTATAGGTTACAGACCTGTAATTGTACTTTCAGTATTGGGTCCTAGTACTTAGGGGTTATAGTTCATCTCCCCATTTCTCTCTTTTGGCCTGCCCTGCTTCCAGTGATAAGGGCTCCTGGGGACAAATTTTGATATCATGGGAAACTGTGTCCATTTTACTTTATTTTAGCCTTGGGCTGGAACTGCCAGGCCAAGGGTGTGCTCAGGCGGAAGAGGGGTGGTTTGGGGTTGACCAGTGAAAAAGGTAGGCTCTGTATACAAATAGCAACCAACCTCAAAATTTCAATGGGCTTGCTAGGGTTGGCTTAAGTCTTAAAATTTGGGCCACATATAATGAGCTTAAATCTGGTATGGGTCTGGGTGAAAGCTAAAAATTTGGGTTCAGAGTCAGAGGGCAGCTCAAAATGTTAATATAGTCCATAGAGGGAAAAAAGGTTCCAATCCCATTACAGGTATGAAGATGCCAATGGCACCTGGCATTTTGGTATGCAATTTTAAATAGACTAGTTCTTATAAAATAAGCAAAACTGGCCATGGGGAGGGGAGAAAAGGGTTGGATTTTAATTTCAAGGGCTTAGATAGGTGCAAATACATGTGTAGTCTCAGAATTGGTGAGGTTTAGTCACTCAAGTAAAAAAATTGTGGTTGTTGCTAGGTGGGTAAGGTTACCCTGTTTACTGAGTGAAAAGGCCTAGACTAAATAGGCTAAAATATTAGACTAGGTTGTCTGCTTCACTGCCTAAGTTCTCAAAAGCGAACTGATTCAGGGGCATTTTTCTTTGTGTCAAAATTTGGAGGAAGAGCTAAACAACATGTTTGGACAGTATTTTGACACGGCACCCCAGGATAAGTTAATGAGAGATGTAAAACCTAATACAGCCAACAGTGAAAAAAAAACATTGGCATCTTCATACCTCTTCGCCAGCAGACATCTTGCAACTTACAAAGAATACAGAGTACTTTCCCTTTTAAAATAAATGTCAGTTCCGGAATGGCTCTGTATTTGTAAAAAATGCATGAAGCCAAGTTTGCAAAGTATACAGGGCATAATTATTGGCTGCCAAGCATCCAATATTTGACATTGGTGGGCAATTTGCGGGAATAATTTCGGTTTTTTGTGGGGATGCAAGACAACTGCCAGTCTGCGGAAGGGCAGGCACCTCTGCAATGGTTGGCGCCAAGGGACAAAGCACATTTTCCTTTCTCCAATAATCAATGGGAGAATAGGCCTACTGATAAGCATGCAGATTTGCTTCAACTCTGCTAAAACTTCCATATCTAATTGCCCAATAGCATATGTTTGTGATACATTTTTAATTTTTCAGAATGCACGTTGTTTGTTCTTGGCACCAGCAAAACTGTAGATGGTCTTGAAAGGGGAGGAATTCCATAAATATGTGTGCCAGAAAGATTTCCGCATGCAACACACCGAACCAACAACATACCCTAACCTAACCTATGGAATTCCACCCTAATAGTCGATACTCTTTCCTTCTACTATTGTTGAAGTAGCTATTCCCTTTAAGTTTTTAACAGTTTAAGCCCATCAGGTGGTTAATACAAATTAAACTGTTAAAGTCCAGTTCATTCGTTATCAGTTTAATTGGTCTTTTCGAAATCGCCTTCCTTCCTCCCCTTCCTCCTCCCTGCAGAAAAAAAAAAAAAAGCAAATGTGGCATAACCAGGTCAGCTGACATCCACTTTTTATTTAGCTCATCGCTGTGTTCGATTCACAAGCTTAGTTTACAGTGACTACGAGCAATATTCAGTCATTCATGCTTTCGAGCATCACCTTATGGCTATCATGGCATATATCTATACGGAAATTGGTTTTTCTTGGCTGGCTGATTCAGAAGGACTTTCACCACAGAAAAAAAGGCGTTCTGAGAGATTTTCCGTCCTATCCAGTCCCCCTCACCCAAAAAAAGCTGGGTTGCTCATAGAGATACCGCCCCTGGATTCGCAACCACGCTCCACGAGCTATTGTGGGCGTGTACCGGTATTAAATTATGAAGAAAGAGGATTCTAATGTTTTCCAGATGTTTCTAAGGAAATGTAAAAACAAACAGCAACACAATCGGGATTTCCGTATGAGTGACATCTTACAGTATGCCGTGAAAAACATGATTGTAAGATTTGAAAACTAGTCTACACTTTTCTTTCTTTGTGTATACCCCCACAAACAAAAAAAAAAGTCTCTTTAGTCAGGCGCATGTTGAGGCTGGCACACGTCATATGGAAATCCTCCTAAAATCAGTAGCCTACACTTTATAATGCACTCTTGTGTTTTGGGTTTGTTTTTTTTTTTTTTGTACAAGGTGATTCACCCAGTTAACAGATTAAGGCATAGACTAGTCTAGAGTGTGTCCAGGTCAACAGTCCAGAGAACATAAATTTTACGAAAGAGACACCGTGCATGCCTACTCACTTTACACTTGGATATTTCAGCTACTGACTTGTACAAGATTAATGCGGATCTAAATCTCCTTAAGCGTCTAATAATATAATCTTAGAGTTTCCTTACCTGCATTCCAGTAACTGATAAGATGTTTGTCAAGAAGAAGATCTAACGTGAGACTGACTGTATCACCCAACTTGCAGCTTGATCATCTGAATCCTGAATAATGATTGTCTGCTGAGTGAGTACAAACTCACGAAATTAATGCAGCTTGTGAATAGTTGTCTCAGCTAGTCATCTCAGGGGCGTAGCGTCCATGTAATCTATGAATCTGAGATTACCAGTTCATAATAGCCAATACATTCATTATATAGTTTCCATCTAATATAATTTTACTAATGCTAAGTGCTTTCTAAAAAAGTTCAAATACCTTCATCGGTTTACATGTATTACACTTGCGTACCATTTACAATTGGTGACGTACAATCTTGTCAACACTACTAAAGTTTTTTTGCAGTACTAATCTGTGACCCGGTACTCGTCTCGCAGATTCTCCAGCCCCATACGCACAGTGTATTGCATTCGAAGGTAACGTTAATAGAAAAACCATTTTAAAAAAGAGGTCAGTAATATGAGAGAAAAATTTGATTATCCTCTACGCAGACTGCATTCCCATCCCACTTCCCCCACTTTTTTTTTTGACGTGCCACGAACGTCGTCAAGAACTCAGTTGCCAGTTTTTATCAAACGGGAGCCAAATCACAACCGAAAAAGTACCAAAATATAGCACCGAACGGCGGCCTGGGTCAAGATTTGACATAAGATCAGAAATTAATGACTACTTATGTTTGTAACGGATATACACTGGTATTATACTTATCATAAACATTTCTATTTCTACAGATATTAGAGCAGTGTAAGATCTGACCTATAAATGGAAACATTTTATAGATTGATCCTTAATTCGTGCTCATCTGGCTACACAAGTACCGGTACCGAGTAGTTTGATAGAAGTACACGTAAACTAAAAGTGTTTCTAAACGAAATTAGTAACTATTGATGTACAGTCGGTTAGAGTTAAAAATGAACCAAAGAGCCAGTCAGTTATTTGAGAACTACGTACTTTAAATATAGCCAAAAATCTGATAATTGGTTCCGAGAGAACCAAATTTGGCAACCCTGTTCCAGAGTTTTTTTCTTCCTTTTATTTTTCTCCCAAGAACTAGAGAAAATGGCACCGTAAACATTAAAATATTGCAGAGCTCATGATGATCACAATAGCATTAGTTCATTTTGCTTAAACATGAATAATTTCTAGGACTATTAACCTTACAGCTTCTTTTAGTGGGAGCAAGAAAAGAGACCTCAATACCTTTTACATTAAGTGTTTCGTCCTGCTCTGTTTGATTGGTGTCAACGCTTCTTGACGACAACTTTATTATGATAGTGTACATGATATTTTTACAGCATTTTGAATACCGTACTTCAGGGGTGATTTTTTTTATGGTAATCTAGCACTTACATCTAACCAGCATTGGGGGAGGGGGGGGGGCAAGATATAGATACATTTTTTTTTGTTTGCTCATAATGTTTGTATTGTTTATAAATTTCTTTCCCACAGTCAGTCTGTGAACAACAAACAATGAGAGAGACTGGAAGTTATTTTTTTTGTCTTATTTTTTACACGAATGCCGGCAGCAGTGCTGGTTTTAGGCAAATTTGCGGGTGTATTTGTTTTGCAATCGAAGAAAGCCATGGATCAGTCAAGAGAAAACAACAGCATTCCAAATATCTTAAAGTTGATAGCAACAAATAAACTTACTTAGTTTCAATGAAAAACTTCGACTAAAAGATGCAGGTAGGCCCACGCCAGAGTTAAAATTTACGGGAAAACGTCAGTGTTGCCTCCATGAACAGTACAGGAAGCATCAGTGGCTTTGTGGATGTGAAGAAAGAAAATCATTGTTTTGCTTTCCATGTTTGTTGTTCACAGACTGACTGTGGGAAAGAAATTTATAAACAATACAAACATTATGAGCAAACAAAAAATAAATGTATCTATATCATGCCCCCCCTCCCAATGCTGGTTAGATGTAAGTGCTAGATTACCAAAAAAATCACCCTCGCTACGCCCCTGATCGTGATCGTTAATGAAAAAAAAACCGCTTACACAGCGTAAAATGCCTGTGTATCTGTGTTAGCCTGCTCTGGACAGAGGTGCAAAAGTTAGGTTGTGATTTGAAGTAGCCCTCTAGAATTTCATAAGAAGGTTGTGATAGACATTGAACCTTAAAATATCCGTATGTTCAGTTTCTTTTCTGCGTGAAGTTTGGCGATAGTCCCTGTTTGTCCCAGCCCACTCCCATCCCGTCTTTAATGAAAAGGGCTGAAGGTAGATTTAGAATACAAATGTCCGAAACGTCTCCCCCCC
>JAWQUT010001266.1:19804-37229 GCA_033807755.1 Ellobium chinense | reverse complement strand
TCATCGAGCAAGTTATACTTAGAGCCCATGTTTATGAGCCTGCCTGAACTACATCGAGTCGATGGGGAGAAATGTGCTGAAACAAGTAGAAAACCCCTCTCTATGAGAGTGTTTTCAGAATTGTTTGATAAGAGCAATCTTGCCCTGTTTGCACCAAAAAAGGACCAATGCGACATATGTGTGGGACATGAGACTGGCAATGTCCACACCGAGGCCTGGACAATCCACCAACAGGAGAAGGAGGCTGCGCGTAGACAGAAAGAGGTAGACAAGCAAGCCGCCCTAGATGCGATCAGGGATCCTGCAGGAAGCCTTCGCGTCCTGTGCATGGACCAAGTGTGCTTTTGTCTCACAAACTATAGGCGTCAGCACTTTATTTTAAAACTACGTTGACGGTGCACAACTTTACAGTATATGATGCTGCCACCAGAGATGTCATGTGTTATGTGTGGCATGAAGCAGAGGGCAAACTGACAACTAATGTATTTGCATCTTGCCTCACACTTTATCTCACTAATAGAATTGGAAGATGCAAGAACGTCATTATATAGAGTGACGGATGCTGTTATCAGAATCGCAACCATATCCTCTCCAGTACACTCAGCTACATTGCATCAACTGAGGACATGACCATTGAGCAGAAGGTATTGGTGAAAGGGCACACACAGATGGAAGTCGATTCAGTTCACAGTGTGATAGAAAGGGCTTTGCGGCATTCTCTAATCTACGTGCCGATGGACTATATAAGCGTATTTAAAAGCGCAAGGAAATCTCCAAAGCCATATGAGGTGATCTACTTTTATCATGGATTTTTTAAGGACTTTTCTGAAGTTAATCTGTCAAGACCATTCGCCCTGGACTCAAAAAGGGAGACCCGACAGTAACAGACATCAGGGCACTGCAAAATAAATCAAATAGAAACATCTACTTCAAGTTGCAGTTCAGTGATGAGTGGCAGGAACTCCCCAAACCAAGGCACTACTAGGACGATAGGCAGCGTCCAAGGCCACTATACAAGGACAAGCTCAAGATCCAAGAAAGTAAATACAAACACTTGCAGGAACTGAAGGCAGTAATCCCACAAGACCACCATGCTTTTTATGACAACTTGCCTCACTGATTTTTATTGTCATAAGTGCCGCTGTTGCATTACTGTGCAAACGCATATTATTTTTCATGTACTCCTTATTAAATTACAGTTCATTCCTGTAAATAAAACTTTGAGACATTGCGTTTTGTCATGAATGCTTTACACCACTCTACATTTTTTCAATTTTTTTACTTTTCACTTTGTTTCCATCAATACATGAATTTGAGAAAAGTATATCTTTGTCTTCCCGGTAATGTAGTTTTGTTTTCGTTCTTGTTCTGTGCAAAAATCACGTGTAATTAACAATACTTACAAAACGCTGAGCTCGTGCACTGACTAATAAATTCATGTTAAATGTCTCTCTCTCTCTCTCTCTCTCTCTTTGCTCTCTCTCTCTCTCTTTATCTCTCTCTCTCACACATACAGACACACACAATAATAATAATAATAATAATAATAATAATGATGATATTCGCATTGTCAATTATTCTAATTTGTGATTTCTGATACTGTAAGGGAACTGCATACCAATCTGCAACTGATAGAAATGAAATTTTTAAAGACTAGTTGATATATTTCAGAACTGCTCATGCATATTTTGTGGGGGGAGAGGGGAAAGGGGGGCGGGCGTATTACCTTTCAAGCGTGAACTTCAGGAGTAAAAATTTGAAAAGCCTTGCATTCAGAGTGTACACTTAAACTGGATCTTAAAATCGAGCAGTACCTTATGCAATCACACACACAAAGAAGTTTTACAACAAAAATAACCAACAAATACAACAAGTCTTTACCAAGTATAATTCATACAACGCTCATCAGTCCTCACGGAGTTTAATTCAGAAGACACACACTTAAACGTTTCTGTTCTGGTCAGCCAGACAAAATTCGGGGGACAAAACCGTTCAAGCAACGTGACTGGAGTTGAACGCTTTTGACCCCCAATAATGGGGAACAAAAATGTTCAACTCCCCGATTTTCCATATGCCTTACTTTTATTGCTCCAAATCACAGTATGTGATAAAGATTTAGTGCAGAAGATGAAAAAATCAACTTTGAGCCCAGTACATGTTGCCCTCTTTCTTAAAAGTAGTTTTTACCTTCTCCTCTAAAATGTTCTGCAATGGAGTTAACCAGTTTTGTTCCCCGGCCAACGATGTGAGGATTGAAGAACGTTAATGTAACCGTCATGAGCAAGCCAGAATACGCCGCTGTAAGGCTTTATCTCTTTGTTTTACAAATACAACTTACTTATTAAGAGGATTCGGTCGGCTGGTTGCAAATGCACCTGGCCTGCACTCATTTCACCAAATTACAGAGATACCATAACCCCCAATGCCTCACGAGTCATAAGCGAAACCACCGTCCAATATCCAGGTTGTCTCCACCAATCCCATCAAGCTTAGAGCGATATTGGGCCTGATCGGCACATCGAGTGACGCCAAGCTGCATGTTTTATGATAACGTGCTATCCCCAACTTGTTGGGCCACAACGCGTTTGGTAAAGCGAGATTTACGGTTCCTGGGGTCGAATTATAGACACACACGACTGAAGGAGCATAAAAATGATACTGGAATAATATAAAATGCAAACTGTGTGACTGAAAGTCACTGTATTAACATACACAAGATTGTATTTTGAAGATTTCTCTCTAAAACAGGTTGTGCATTATTTTTTTTTCACTTCCTTGTGGAAAAACAGATTTATTTTTTAAAAAAAAGATATTAAAATAAATGGCCATTGGTACCAAAAGGAATAAAGGCTGCTGTTTTGAGATTTCAACACAGATAAAGTAGATATTGATTCAATGACTTAATGGATTCACTTAAAATGCAACCGTGATAACTTGTGTTAAACGTGCCGGGTGTCTGATCATTTCCTGTGGTCCATTCCACGCCCACCGAGTTCGCCAAGTCGCCCCTCCAAAGAACACAGGAGGGGAGACCCGAGAGTTGCAAAGAGGCTTTTTATGAACTCCTATGGGGCCTGACGGGTGGTATCCTCCGGCCGAATTGAAATGGGGGTGTGGAGTCGTAGCTTATCCCCCGCTTAGGATCACCGTGCCGGCAGGCCAATGACTGGGCCTACTTTCGGGCCTCTGGGTGCAATGAGGTCCTAGCTGGCTACCCCGACTCGCCACTCCACGGGGGTAGTCTGCGTTCGAGGGAAAGTGGGATGGAGGGCCACCCGCCCTAAGGATCGGTGGCTCTGCGGACTGCCCCCGTTCTCCGAAGGGTCTAAGGCTACGAGCGAGCATAACCACAAAGTTGAAATTATAAAGGGACTCATGAAGTACTTACAAGTGCCACGCGGTCACCAGAAGTATTCGTTACCAATGGTATGGGGCCTGCGTGCGGTAGTTGTGACTCGATCGGTCCATTGGGTAAAGAAAAAAGATAAAGATCCCGGACCGGTTTTGGCACGGTCGTTACGCCGTCGGGCATGTATGGCCCTAAGCGCTCGAAACACATGCCTCAACTGTGTCGTTGTCCCTATGTCCCCCCGGCCCATGATGGCGAGACGGCAGACTCATATTCCGGCCGCATATCGGTCAAGCAAGACCCTTCGGCCATCTGTGAGGACCCAGACACGTTGCCCCGAGGGCCGGTTGGCCTGTGTCTGTGGCATAGAGCCCCAACACATTTTGCCGATCACGTCCGGTAACATTACCAGGGGCGCTAATCGTTTCCAGTTGCCACCTCGTGGAGGTATAGGGTTCTTCAGATCTTCCGCGTGAACCTCGGATTGCTCTAAGTCCGATAACCGCCTACGTCATCAGTCGGAGGGCACCTGGCGAGGCTGGGAGGTCAAAGTGCATAGTCGTGCATAACATTGGCCGAGGCTAGTGATCAGCTCTATGTGGAGCATGGAGAAAATGACGTTCCTGGCGCTAAAATTGTATTATTGACCAAAATCTACTTCATCAAACTGTTCTTCCACGGAATCAATGTAATCTATAGATCTATATCACTATGCCGGCTTCTTCGCCCGGGGAAGAAGGAAAGATCTGTGTAATCTTAGCATTAGAAGCTGGAACCCATGATCAGACCTACCTTGTTATTAAAAATTTTGTAATTATCATTTCATTAAATAAAGTTTTTGTATCAAATGCCCCTTGGTGCATGTATATTTTATACTTATCAAGGACTTAAGAATTCGCGCATATGATTTCATACTTAGTAAAGAGGTATACTATTGATATATATTTTTTTAATAACTTAATATCTTGACTTCCCCTTCCTCTACTCCCACATGCAGCTGATTAATATGTAATACTGAAACTAACAGACGTTATAAAACATATTCCCTTGAGAGTAAATAAAGGTTGATTTATCACCCTATGTGAACATGTAGAGGAACCTCGATATTAAATGTTGATTCATTTAATAAGTGTAACTTACCTTGGTATTAAGATTGAATTTCACGTGCACGGACTCATTATCATTCTATCATTTAATTAATGACGCACGTATTAACAAGTATATCAAGTATACCTCAATAATAAGTACACCAAGGGCATGTTTTATATGGGATTTTATTGTAATATGTATGGGCATGATTGTGCAGGTGTGTGAGCGTGGTACACGTGTATATGTATATACATTTTAGTGTGCGTATCAGTGTGTGTGTATTGGGATGTTTGTGGATTTGTGGATAGATGAATGTGGGCGCGTTTATGAGTGGTAACATACATATATTATGTTGATAATTCTCTATATCTACAGTCTAGATTAGGCAAGAACATCCGACATAACCATTAACGTTTTCCCCAACTGATTTGCTCGTTCACTGATATTGCGCTGCATTGCACAGAATAACTACTAGCTGCTGCAACCATCAATCATAGACTTGATTTTTTTTTGTTTGGTCAGCAGGAATTCTGTCAAAAAGTTCTTGACTGCGCAGCATCATTATCAAAAAGTTCTTGACTGTATGGTCTTAAATTAGTAGTATTTCGGAAATTTCTAAAGTTTCGGGAAAAAGGAGATAAAAGTACTCTCTCCAGATCTTGACAATGTTATTTCCTATGTTCAAGTGGCAAGTACTAGTCTAAGCGCAATGCTTGTTCAGAGGCATTGATTGAACAAACTTCTAGGTTACGCCTAGCAGCCTAATCAGTAATACTAGCAGTAGTAGCAGTCAACATCGAAGGCAGCACGAATCTGACCTTTCACCCATGAATGAAGGTAACAGTCAGCCGCCGGTTCGGACAGTGCGGCTAAAAATAGATCGCTTGGGGGACTCTGTTTCAGCGAGCAGCGTTCTGAAGCACCCTATGTGTGGAGATCTTGGGCTAGGCCTTGCCATCAGCCAAGCCCAAGATCGGACACTGGTCGTAGTCTTCCTCATCCCGCAGATACTGCTCTTTTGGGAGATTCGGACTAGTGGCCCCACAGCGTCGTCACCTAAGCAACTTGTGTTAAACGTGCCAGTTGATTTTTGCACGCTTGTTTCGTTTCTTGAATAACCAAGAAACTGAGACCTGAAAGTAACTAAGAATTAAGTGAAAAGTCAAATTAAAGTAATCGTAACAGTTATTTTGCTTTTAAAAAACAATAAAGTAATTGTAACAATTACTTATTTTTCAGAAAAGTAAAATAATTGTAACAGTTACTTCTAAAAGTAACTTTTAACCACCCTGTAACGTAATGTAGATAACAATAGTTTAGGTTCTTGGCCATGTCAACGGTGACAGACATTTTTACACAGAGAGACGAATCCGGAAATTTATGTTAACGATGTGGTAGAAGGAGAGGTGCTCGTAACATTTATTGCAGCACTGCAGTGGCTTTAGTGATGGTGGTACAATTATCTGTAATTGTGAGCGCCCTGCTGCTTAAGTAGATATAATATAAATTGTGTTATATGCTTAAGGAATACTCTAAAGGCCAGGCATGATTTCTGGGAATAAGACGAATAGTCGATTTTCAGTCTGGCAAGGTTGTTTTGTTGTTGTTGTTGTTGTTGTTGTTGTTGTTGTTTGTTGCTTAAAATGTATAAGCAAACCAATAATTATATCGGTTTCAGAACTGTTTCCTGACAAGCTTCCTGATGACCCTCTGTTTTAGTGCTATGACGACAACACCGTAGGTTTCAGCTATTGATAACATGCACATTAATGATGGAATCTCTTCCCATCGAAAGAATTCCATTAGTAGATCGGTGCTGAGTTCACCCTCACTAGCGTTTAAAATGCAGAGATACTGTAATACTGTAGCTCTTACAATGACTAGAGTTCCCATCGTTCATGCATGTGTAGTTCTCGCCATCGTGTTTCTTACTGGGAGATGCTACCCATTCTCCAAGGTTATAAAGCAGATTACTCCATGTGCATCCTGACACCATAAGCGCATTGAAGTTCTCGTATTTATGTAAAATTGCATACCAAAATGCTGAATGGTGCATGTCCCTCCCTGAATGGGGATGATCTTAAAACAACAGTTATTTGCAGCAGCATCGTTTCTTTGACACTATATTTCACCAATGGCTTTTAAATACCTTTATGCATGACCCTACCAAAGCTTTTCTAGAGTTTCTGTCTACACACAGAGATATCCTAGTTTATACTAACGAGTGTTATTAATTCTTCATAATTTTTCATGACATTAGAATATTCAGAGAAGCCTTGGTTAAGTCATGCGAATAGGTATCTTAGAAATTTGGTTGAAACATGGTGTCAAAAAAACACCAAAAACTGTGCTGCTGCAATTGTCAGTTCCTCTGAGATTATTACCCTTAGAGAAGCATGCACCATTCAGCACTGTGATGGGCAATTTTATGTAAAAATTTCAAAGCATTTATGGTATCAGGTTGCACACCAAATAATCTGCTGTGTAACTTTTGGGAATGGGTAGCACTGCATCTTAACATAAAGCTTGGTAAAACGTTGCCAGTTTTCAAGCACTTCATTTGGTTTTTTTGGTACATAAGTCAGCGGTAATTGTGTATACAATGATACTGCGGGAATAGTGCACTTTAGTTTCAGTTATTGTGGTTTTACTAAATTTCGAAAAAAACAACAATAGGCAAAAAATATGTCGGTTCATTCACAAGTGGAATCCATTACAACCGATATACTGTATTTCTAAAATCTTCTCTTAAATCTTCAAACCTGCTGTATTACTTTGCAGACTTTTGGATAAACATGCATTCAAATATTATTGAAATATTTTTCTCTAAGGCTATTCAAAATATTATGGACCTATAAAATGCAAAAACTGTTTCATGTAAGTTGCCAGATGTCACGTTCCTGCACGTATTTTCGAATGACAATAGTGTTGGTCGATAAAACTGATTTATCGTTGTGACATTTACAATGCACTTCCTCCATAAGAAAACACATAAACTTTCATGCTGGCCCTAACATAATACATATCATCGTATACATGAAACGACCCATAACTTTGTAGTTTATTCTATTACTGATACAATATTAGACTAGTGATAGTGGTGGGTGAGACAAGGGACGATTAGAAAAGGCATAACGGATGTTTCTGTCTGATCGATGACTTGAATGAATTAATATATTATTATTATTCAGTGAAATGATTACCAAAGCTGAAACTTGCTGTTTGTTTCAATACTACAAAGAAAATTGCTTAATGTATGGGGCAACGATATGGGTAGGTTACAGTGTTGAACTTATGATCTAAAGGTCGTAAGTTCGAATCCTGTCCAATATCATATTTTAAGTGCATTTTGGGGGGGAGGGGGGGGGAGGGTTCATTCATATTATTCTCAATCCGTAAAATGGATATCTAGCAGTACGAGGTAAAAGATATTGTCGGAATGCTGGTGATCAGCGCTTGTAAAGGGCAACGAGACTGAATGTTTCCTAAGGAGTTAAGAATGTCATAGGATGATTAAGCATGCTAGGGTAAAAAAAAAAAACTTGTTAAGTTGCGTGAGTGGGTATTAACCTGGACATGTAGCTTGTAAACCTCAGTATTATTCGTTTAACGATAATAGGTGTACCTATTTGTCTTTGCCAGCTGTATAGAGACCAAGGGAAGCCACTTCACTAGTCGTTGATTCTCTCATGCAAGACTTGTCATTATGTGGACCAGCCTGATACGGATTGTACTGATCTCCACAATACTGTTTTTTCCTTCAGGATCTCATGGTAAGTACAAAAATATGTGTGGGGTAGATAGTTAGAATAAGTTTTAAATAGCAAGTTAATGGAACACATTTCAGATATTATATGAGTACTATCCTTTTTATTACAGAGACATCAGCTATTTGTATTTTCCGATGCCCCGGACAGTGGGCGTTAAAGCTGAATAAATAAGCTGAACTAACTGGGTGCACTAAATTGTCTCACCACCCTGAGCAGACCTTCTTCCCGTAATCTGCCCCCGGTAGGATTACTGTTGTAAATGTTATACGACATTGAGATACAGAGGGGATATAAAAAAAAAAAGTCAATGAGTCAATAAGTTTTATGTTCCCGGCAATTAAATAAATATGACTGCACCATTATAATGAAAATGTATTGTTGTTTTTGTGAGTAATGCTTTATGAGACCATTAACTCATCAACATAGTTAATAGTAACCAACCCCTTCTCCTCACTCTTCCCCCCAATTCCTCCCTCCNTGGTTATTCAGTAAATTAAACAGAGTAGTTGCACTTCGATGACGCCATCATTATCGCAAATAGGACTATGCGAGATTATTACATCGATCAAAGTATCTACATTGGTAAATGATAGTGAAGTCATTATGTCTAACAACTGCTGTCTTTCTATCTCCAGCTTGTGACTCTGGCTGGTTCGGATCACTCTGCGAATATAAATGCCATTGTCAGAATAACAACTGTGATACAGATGGGGCATGTACTGGTGATAATAAGTGTGAGAGAGGATGGTTTGGTCCTTTCTGCCAGTACGATAAGGTTTATCATATAAGTACGAAACATTTTGGCGAGACAGACGCCAGAGAAAACTTAATCAGACTTCTCTAATCATAATGACACTTTTTCGAGTTTCAAGTTTAAACGAACAAAGGTAGATAATTTTTTTACAGTCTAAAAAATCCGCATATTTAAAAACAACAACAAGAACGACAACAACAAAAACAAAAACGCGTTAAATTTTCTTCCGCCTGGTCATTTCTGAGAAAACACCATGGAATGTCGGGATTTCCACTGCGCGTACACCGTACACTGTAAAGAGATAAGCCAGAAGGCAGTTGATGCAGACGCAAGCGCAATTTGTGACGATCAATCGCCCGCGAGGCTGACTCGCGGCATGTCGCAAGTGAATATCCCGGTATTCCATCGGTGTTTTCTCAAAAACTGCCAAGTGAAAGGAACAATATTCCGATTTACATTGTATGGAAAAAAAAAAGGAAAAGGTGGACTTATTAAATCACGAAGCATATAACTACCCCTGTCCCGTGAAAGAAAAAACCGAGAATAAACGAAGCTGTATTTGCCCAATGTTACGCTATTATTTTATTCATATTAATTGTTGATGCAAAAAGTGCTAGTGGTAATAGAGTCAGGGGATTGGCTGAAGT
Source organism: Ellobium chinense (assembly GCA_033807755.1). NCBI lineage: Eukaryota > Metazoa > Mollusca > Gastropoda > Ellobiida > Ellobiidae > Ellobium > Ellobium chinense. The sequence goes on along the minus strand of JAWQUT010001266.1, from coordinate 27,620 downwards.
ATAAGGTCCTGAAATCGTCTGGTAGAGGAGGCGGTGGATCAAGATCTACCTTACCGTTACTGCAACACATGGTCTTAGTCTTTCCAGGAAATTTTGTTGCTTGGCAATGTTCACATCTGACTGTTATATTTCCTACATGGCTTGTAACATGAAAACCTTCTGGAGTGTATCTTAGTTTAGCGCAGCTGGTAAGATTGTGGTGACAGCTGGAGCAGCTGGAGGAGAGGCTCAAAGAAGAGTGACCATTGGCCTAGGTAGGTCTGGTAAGTCAGTGGCAATGGCAGGAAGAGGATCTTCGTTTGTATTGAAGTGACGTTTTCATCAACAGCTTCGGCCACATCAGGCGGTTGGTTTTCATCTGCAAGACGATTTGCTCGCATGCGTTTAGCTACAGGAGTGCTCCTCCCATGGTCAAGTCCTCTACACTTTCTCGGCATTGTGGATATATCTACAGAGGAAAATAGAATACAAAGGAAATCTGAAAAAAATGGGAAAAAAAGTACTGCAATTAATAGAGTTAAAAATGACCCGACCCCCCCCCCCCCNACCCCCCCCCCAAAACCCTCTTTCCAGTATGAACTTTTTTTTTAAGAGGATAGAAAAAAAACCAAAAAGTAGAAAAATGTTGCAGGAAATAGTGAATGTAGGCCAGTGAGTTTGACCTAGATATACTATAGATCTTCTCATCCAGTCTAAGACTCTAAGTCTAGATTCTGATTAATCAGCGGATAGGAGTTTAACAAAGAGCAGGAAAACATGCAGAAGAAATAAAAAGAACACAGTATATCAGCACTGAAACTTGTTAATGTAGATTGGATGCAGTAAACTAAAAGACAAATAAATTCCCAACACACGCACTCACGCATGGCACTCACGCTTGGCAGACATGACATTACTGACATGACCTGATCTCGACACAAACACACATGTATAGTTTGAGTCAGAGATGGATAAAATCTAAATTAGATGAAGTATTCACTACTTATCTTCACCGCATCTTGATCCGCAACATAAATTCACTCGTTTGCTGTAAATGATCTCGCTTTCTGCGATCTTGTTTGATGACAGAAATCAGCTCGATTCGCAAAGCAGCGCGTCTGCTTGAAGCGGATTGAAAACGACCTCCCGTTCAAACATGAACAATAGTGGCATTAAAATCAACACGCCACGTTTCATACGTTTCTACCTGCAAACTATTTTCTATAAAATCGGGGAAAGGAGTTTGAGTCGATTTTTTACATCAGGTCCTGACAGCATAGATGCTGTCAACGCCTGCGAAGTTTCAAACCCGTAGGTTAGGTAATAACGGAGGAGGTCCTGAACATGGGTCCCCAAGTCCACTTTTATATATATAGATTTTTACAGGAATTTCCTTCAATGTAACTGTCAGAGGAACAATATACTAGCTACCTGCAAAGTTTGTATGCAGTTTGATATGCTTATTTGTGAAATTCGGGAGATTTGGAGGGGGTGGGGACTCTTGACTACGAAGCGTGTGACTGAATTCAAATAACTGCTGTGTCTCATCATACCTCTCCTCTTCTACAGTTTACCTACTTCATTTCTACTGGTACAGACAGCAATTATAATTTGTATGGGTAGAAACTACAATTCCTTTCTGAACTAATAGAATTGACAATAAATTCTACCAGACTATTCTCTCCACGCGTACAAATACATAAAATAAAATTGTAATACACCAACTAGCTATATTAAGTCCATATCCAGGTATACGCTTTTGTCTTTCTTTGTCTGTATTTCCTTGATTATGTCGCTGCCCTCTAAGGGTCATAATTCGTTACATATATTCATCATATTATTGCTGTTTACATAATGGGTCTACTGGTTCCTATTGGTCAAGGTGCATTGCAATGAATGCGGGTAGATCTCACTCTTCAAGTGACTTCGTTGGCACAATATTCAAGAAAATATAAGAAGCTGAGGCATCATCGGCTGGCAGGAACCCGAAGACCCAATGTGATATCGTACTCTATATTACCTTTTAAGAATATAATGCAATATTGCTACCCATTAGGCTTTCGATAAATTTGTATACGAATTGCACGAGTTCAGAAGAGTTTGTTTTAACTCAGGTAATGCATATGCTGTTATCATGTAATGAGGACTTTTACTGCAGGCGACACATGGTCACGCTTTTTCACCTTTGCACAAGTCATTTTATTGAAGATCTAAGTTGTTTACATTATTACTATGATCTTTTATCCATCCTCGTTTTTTCCTAGTAAGGCAAATGTAGAGTTTTGATTTGTCAAAATTTACAAGTTAAACCACATCTGCCTCATTTTGTTTTGCTTTGAGCAACAGGTTGAGAGTGTTCAGTTTCTCAAACCTCAACAAATGACTTAGACAATGTGGAATTAACGTGACGACCTGACATTGCAGACCATCTTACATTTCTAATTGCATTTTGCTTCACAGACGTGTCAAGTGTCTCTGATCAGAATGATGATGACGATGGACTAGATATTCCCCTTGGTCTAATCGTTGGTGTGGCAGTTTTCGCTGCTAATCTTATTGCTGTGGTTGTTGTAGGGATGCTGCTGTGGAGGTAATGTCAAAAACTCTATTTCAGTGCAATGTTATATCATTTAACTTTAATGTTCCCTCCATCCACCGACTTTCTCTAGTGATCATGGAAGGATACATACTATGATTTCACTTGAGCTCACGTAAAATCAAAGAATTTCAGTTTGCATGTAGCTAATCTAAGTAATATTTCGGATGGACTGTCGGCAGTATCCACATTTTCAGTGGGATTGCTGTGTCGCATGGATAATTTATAGTGATATGAACACACCGAGACAACGAACATACTCTAATTGACAAGGTATGTTGCAGCTTGCGACTGGGTACTATTTTCAGCTTTGCGATTGTTAATGTTGTTGTTGTTATTGTTGTTGTTGATGTTGCTGTTGTTGTTTTTGTTGTTATTTTTGGTGTTTTTGTTGTTGTTGGTGGTGGTGGTGGTGATGATGATGGTGATGGTGATGGTGGTGGTGGTGGTGATGATGATGATGGTGGTGGTGATGTCGTTGTTGTTGTTGTGGCAAGAAACATGGTATTGCGGAGTTATTAGAATTATGAGGCATAGCCTCAAGGGGCTAGAAAACCACTAGTAGGAATCGAATCCATATGGCCTGGGCAAAAATTAATATAAATGGGAACGTGCATATTTAGCCCACATGACACATTCTGACGATATTTTTAGATTATGACGGCTCTTCACGTATGTGTTTCAATATGAATTCTATCTGAATTATACTCTAAACATGATAACAGATGCACTTTCTTATCCTTCCAGAAGAAGAAAAGCATTTCGACATAAGGGCGCAACTGAACGAGAGTACCAAAGTGAAGGGAATGCGACTTTGGATTCCAGCCAAGAAAATAACCGGGCAAGTTTGAATGATCATGACTTAGCAGGTATATCATAAACACATTACTAGAGTTACATCTGTTTTACTTGCGTCATTGGATGAAAAGTGTAAACGTTACTGTCATGTATACTCGGTATTTACATGTTCTCGATATTTTAAAGATTAATTTGAACTAAATGGAACCGCATAAGGTGCAAAACCCATTCCAATGACGGACAAATACATGACATATCATGACATATCATGGCTATGAATTCCATGGCAGAGTTCTCGATTACTCTATTTTTGGTTCAAAGAAAAATAACGGGTGTACACCATCAGGATTTTTCAGTAAAACATTAATCATTCTGACCTTCCTTGTTTGAGTAAATTGCCTGAAGCGTTGAATGAGTCTCCCTGTTGTTCTCAAACTCAGTCTTGACTTGGTATCCCTTAATCTAGAGGACACTAAAGCTAACTATTGGTTTGTGGTACAGCAATTATGTTGCTGTTGAATGCGTTTATTGTGACAGTCATTATTATGAATCGTTTTACGCAGTATTTTCTTCTGTGCTGTCCTCATTAGGGGCCAAACCTCACGATCCTGGGACATCAGAACTCACGAACAAAAAAACTTACTACAATGTCCTATCCAAGGATATCACGCCTACTAAGACCGCCGATTCTGTGGGGGAACTTAGAACTTCCATCCAATCTCACGCACTTGTTGACCATCCTGGGACAGCTGCACGGCAACACGGTGAGCAAAGACCCGAAGACGAAGGATCCCAATATGAGAGTGTTTCACAAGTACAACATCTGCAAGCAACCGAGGACGATAATGTGGACAGTGATGGTTATGAATACATCCGGGATGTAACTTCAGAGTGAGCTGGCATCAACATAAAATGATTATGCACACGCTGGACATTATGAAAATACTGGAACAGCGAATGGACAAGAGTAGCCCTATGTATATGAAACACAACAGCAAAACGAGAGAGATAAACATGGCATCGAGTATGCCAACTATGGGTATGATTAAGATCAAGAATAGCTCATAAGTCGACGTGCCTTATGTGGTCTACAGAAGACAAGATTCCATAGAGATTTGCGAAACCCAAGTAGGTTCCTATGTGCACAATTTGCAACGGAGCCGTAATGAGACATAAATTGTGATATCTAACAAAATGGTGCATAGTGTTAGATAATGTCGAATCAAAATTTAAATCATCGGAACTTATATCGTATCTCTATTTATTGTGTGGTATTAAAGTGCAAGACTTCACATTGATCTTTCGACATCAAATTGGCATTTTCGATGGATATTAATAGGTCTTTTGGACAACAAAGCACACCAGTGACATATATTTACTATGGGCTAGTCATACTCATCTTAGCAACACATAAACGATTTGAGTGTCCATAATTCACTAAGACAGACGTATTTTTCTATTGTACAGTTGATATTCTCTTTGATTCTTAAGATGACAGCTATGATTATATACCATGTATACGGCATTTTATAAAATATATACATTTTTTTTTTACGATATTCTGGCGTGCTTGTAGTTCTGAGGTTTATTCCAATAATACATGTAAGTTTCTTGTCGTTTTTCACTATCTCCACAGCTTGTTACGCAAGTAGCGCTTTCACCCACAATGTTTCAAATCATGACTAACTTTTGCAATCGTATCACAAAGGTGTCAGAAGAAAGTTGTAGTGACGCACAGACAAACTAGACTAAATCATATTTTACTATTCATGATGTTGTAATGCTCAACATGTGTGTATATTTCTTATGTAAAATATTGCAACAACAACAACAACAACAACAACAACAACAACAACAACAACAACAACAGCAGCAACAAGAATAACAACAGCAACAACAAAGAAGTCACCATATTATTATCGTCATCTTCACTGATTAACCAATAAGACTGTAAGGACACCACAGAAGTAAAGTACCTACCAATTCTAGATTGTGTATTATTTTATCATTTGAATTTGTTACCAAGAGCGAGGGAAACCCTATGCTCTTAGCACTTTACCTACAAAGTAAAACTCTCATAATAAGAATGTGTTCACTGTCCAGTAACAGGCCTTTGTTTCCCTCATATTTTTTTTTTTTGGGTACTATAGGAATCATGGAGGCTTTTAATTCTTCGAGGCCCATCGAATGCGTCTAGCAGCATGCTTGTCAGATAAAATACATTGTCATGTCATCAGCTAGCCGCTATCATGTTATCAAGTATAAAATCGCGAGGCCTTGTGAGCTTTGTTTATTATCCCATCACTCTTCAGTCCACTTTCGGTCATATCAATAGCCATCCGCAAATAGTGTATGACGCTCGATGAATGATGCTTGTTTAAAAAGGTAGACAAAAAAAGATGATTGAGTAGGACTCGAAATTCCTTATTCACTGGATAAGTAAAGTTTATTATTTTGTGATTCTCAAATGCACGAATGTATTATTATCACATCATTTCATTTTACATGTGCTTATCGATATTGATAAACTTCTGTAATATGTATACCTTTTTTGCTTTTAAAATTAATCCAATCATAACTGTATATAACTGTATACATTATTGCTTTATTGTACATGCATTGCAAAGCGTTATACTCTGAAGAAAAGTAAATAGTTTCTTATTCTCTTTAAATGCATCTTTATTATTCTAATTATAATGAGTTTTAGACATTTCATGTCCAGGCTGATGTCCGCTCACGCGACTTTGGAACTATTATTATCCCAGCAGGCCAGATCACTATAGGGCTTCTCAACTCCCTGGGAAGTATACAGTGTCCCTGTCATTTTCAAGTTCTGATCACTAGCATATTATTGTCAATATATTTTACTGCCTTCAGCCTATATCTCTAGTACGCAAAAGGAAAACAAAAAGTAGTGCCACAGGATTTTCTTGACGAGAAAGAAAAATGAAAAGTGATAGAATGCATAATAACATGCTTGACTTCCCCGCTCTCAAAATATTATCATATTATTGACAGCTGATAATGACCTCGAACAGGGAAACAAGGCGATTATTTGCTCAGCACGTTTTAAATTGATGGAAGTGGATTTTGTTAACATTGGTGTTCATCAAGTTGATAAGGATGACTATTAGGTACTGAAGCAACGTGCAGTTATCTACATGTTTAAGTGATAACGAAAAGTATAATATTCTTCTTATGAAATGTATTTTTGTCTTAAATACCGGTCAACATTTGATGTGCACAGCTAAAATGCTACTATGGATGATGAAGAAGGACACTTTTTTTTTTTTTCATGCCACAGTCATGAGGTTTTTTTTTTTTTTTTTNTTTTTTTTTTTTTTTTTAGTATTTTTGAAAAGAATGATGACGATGATGGTATTGGTGGTGGTGGTGGTGGTGGTGGTGGTGATATTAGTGACACACTGGATATCAGTAGTAATGGCCACAAAAAACATGTTTTGTTGCTGATGTATGTGAGCTTCGGATTTCAATTACAACAATTACTTGTGCCACTCCTTCTCCACTTCTACTTCTACTACTACTACTACTACTACTACTACTACTACTACCACTACTACTACCACTACCACTTCTTAACTACATCCATCAATAAGTCACAACTACTACTACTACCACGACCACTGCTACCGCCGCTACTATTTCTAGTACTATTAACTGCCACAGCACCACTACTACTACTACTACTAACCTCTTCTACTATCACCAAACTCTTCAGCTATCACCACCACTTATAAGCTCAAAAAACGAACTTCTCAGCGAGGCATAAATCGGATTTTTAGCTGGCAAAACAACTACTGACTACATCTTCATACTTCATGCTCTTTTCCAGCTATTATTTCATCGAAGACAATCCCAGAATTGTGTTTATATATATTACGAACGTGCATTCGACCACGTGGATCGACATGCTCTTTGGTTTAAACTGCGGAAGCAAGGCGCCAGCATTAAAGTAATTAAAGTAATGAAAAAAAAAATATGTATTGGGTTAGAGACTCACAGTAAATACTAGGTAGATAAAATGTCTGGGCTTTAGGAAAGGGAGTAGGAGTTATCAAAATGATATTTGGTATTATAATGAGGAAAAATTAGAAACAGTAAGAAGATTTAACTATTTGGGAGTGGTATTCTCGAGCTTAGGATCATTTTTACATTGTACATAAGAATTGATAAATCAAGGTTTAAAATGCATTCATATCTTCAGGTCACAATGTGACAAAATTCCTGAGATTACTCAGCCGTTTTGGGATACTGTGAAGCTGGGTGTTGGAAAAGTTGCATTTAGAATTCTTGAAATCATTTTTAGGTATAAGGTCTAAAACTCCAAATTGTTGTTTATGGAGAATTGAGACCTTATTTATGTGTGTGTGCGTGTATGTGTGTGTGTGTGTGTGTGTGTGTGTGTGTGTGTGTGTGTGTGTG
>JAWQUT010001266.1:0-19683 GCA_033807755.1 Ellobium chinense | reverse complement strand
GGGGGGGGGGAGTCAAAGAAAATATTATATAACTGGATTTATAATTTGGTGGAAATAAACAACAACAAATACAACGTCTTGAGATGAAAACCACATTAATGTATTTTGTTTCACATTTTCCAACGGTTAATATGCCTACAAAATAGGTGAAAGCACAACGTGCATCGTTAATAATATTTAGGATACAAATTAAACTCAAACGATTCTCCAGCATAATTTTTGTTTGATGTTAAACACTTAGTGCGAGTAACTTTTGTTGTTTTTTTGCTTTTGTTGTTGTTGTTGTTCTTGTTGGTGTTGTTGATAGCTTTAGTGTATGTGCGTCACTGCGTCTTTCCATTTGTAATCTTTAGAAGTCGGATGCAAAGAAGTCTATAAAAATAGGTATTCATGCAAGGGATATAGAATTTGTTTAATGTAGCAAGCAAAAAAAAACGAACATTTTAAGTATGCAGTCAGCCGAGAAGTCCTTGAACAACCTCTATAGGGTTTCATATCAGCCAGTTTGGCAGTAGCCATAATATAGGCCTACATATTTGAGAGCTTGCGGCATTAATGATGGAATCTGTTACCATTGTACCATTCAGCTCTCCATGTTGAACGCTACTAAAGGTGCATTTAGCACCAATCCACTTATTTTCAATTCAATTAATTTATTACTGTCATTTATTAATGTAGTACTAACGATGCGTACGCTTTGATTTTTTTTTTTTCATATCACTTAAAACAGCTGCGACATGAAAATGGGCTTTCTTGATCGCGTTATGTAGACGGTCGCTATAATAACAAGTATATATAATACTATATAATGCAAGGAAGGTGAACGGACTTTCCTAAGGCGCTGTTTTTTTTTGGCAGCTGGTAGTTGTGATATAAAATTAGCTTCAAACCCGACTGTATTATAATATTTCTCTTGGTGTCAGTTTCTCCTTCTGCTTCGACAACACAGAACAAAAGAGCCTTATGATAGCCTCTCCACGCTAGGTACGGCATAGTTAATAGCATATACTTTCTGTGGCAATTTCACTTCCTCGTTCAAGATAAAGTGCTTGTAAATATGATACGACAAAAGGGGACAGTAATTTTCTTCTCAGCACTGGAGGGTACCTGACATCACAATAGTAACAGGCGGAGAGAGTTAGATTAATAGATAGATAGAAAGATAGAGAGAGAGAGAGAGAGAGAGAGAGAGAAAGAGAGAGAGAGAGAAAGAGAGAGAGAGAGAGAGAGAGACTGAAAGACACAGACGGACAGATAGAGACACAGAGGGAGAGGGAGAGACAGAGAAAGAGACAGACAGGCAGTGAGAGGGAGATAAAGACACACAGAGAAAGAGAGAGAGAGAGAGAGACAGAGACAGAGAGAGAGATTGTGTGTGTGTTTGTGTGTGTGGTTATGTGTGTGTGTGTGTGTGTGTGTGTGTTAGTGTGTGTGTGTGTTAGTGTGTGTGTGTGTGTGTGTGAGAGAGAGAGAGAGAGAGAGAGAGAGAGAGAGAGAGAGAGTATTCGTGTAAGGGAGGGGAAGTGAGGGGTAAGGGAGTTTGAGAGGATCCCGAAGTTAAATTAGTTAACATCAATAATAAAACTTCCGTCGTGAATCTCTCCCCACAAGTGTCCACTTCAAAAACTTTGAGATCGATGGTGTCCGGCACAAACCGTCAAAGTCCGAGATCAGGGTCCAGACATTTTTTCTATAAATATCTGTAAGGCTCAAGCTGAATCTAAAGATTTAACTTTGAATGCTATATCTAGATCATAATATGTGTTTTAACATATTATTTCTACACCCTGACATTGGCCGGCTGGGTCCCAGACAGATGGCCTTTTTATATCAACAGACTAATAGGTAATATACAGGCAGTGATGCGGCCTATCAATAGGTGCCAGAAACCATAGAAATGCTTCAGCTGAAAAAGAAGAATCAACGCCATAGTAACATATGTAAGCAGCACAGACCAAATAAAAATTGGTATTCATCCTAAGCAACTCTTGACTCTTGGTCCAGTTAGAACATGACAAGATTACAATATTTTGTTCAGCTCAGGGCGTTGTTACTATGGCTGCGTGGTTTAAGGGGAGACAGCATGGCTGTGTGGTATGTGGGGAGGCATCATGGCTGCTTGTTTTTGGGGGAGGCAGTGTGGCTGTGTGGTTTGTGGGGAGGCAGTGTGGCTGTGTGGTTAGTGGGGAGGCAGTGTGGCTGTGTGGTTTGTGGGGAGGCAGTGTGGCTGTGTGGTTTGTGGGGAGGCAGTGTGGCTGTGTGATCTGTTGCAGGCAGCGTGGTTATGTGGTTTGTGGGAAGGGAGTGTGGCTGTGTGGTTTGTTGGAGGCAGCATGTCCGTGTGGTTTATGAGTCGTACTCAGGAAATGACTGTCAAGTCTAAGATTTGTATATTATTCGACTCTCGGGCTGGGCGGTTTATATTGTCGTGTCCTTGAGAAAGACACTTCACTTCCCTTTCCCCATTTAACTCACGTGTAAATAAGTATCTGGCTTAAGAACGGGAGTGGGGGTGGAGGGGAAGGATTGGGGGAACCAGGACGCTGCATCGCGGACACCTCTCAATGACTTTGTCTTCCATTATGATGTGTATTGCTCTATGAGTTTGTATTATGAATAAGATGTGTAAAAACTGTATTAGACAACACAAGAAAATGATGTCGATCTCAAGCTTTGGTGCGTTTTTTGTGTGATTCACTTTGTGTTCATGTACTGGTTTGCTGCAAGTACAAAAGGGCTAGTATGCAAATTGTCTATCTCTTAGATACCTGCTGTGAGTTTAAGGAGAGGGATACGGAATTCTTAGGGGTGATCTTGGTACATATTATTTGTCACTTTTTTATGGTTTCCTTCTTGATAGCACCTTTGGAAGCAACATTCTGTGAGCGATGAATCAGTGATACAGTTTATAGGTATTCCGTTTATCAGAACGAAGAAAATTATGCCACTGCTCATAAATGGCTTATGGGTAAAATAGTACAATGGTGATATCTGAATAATTTACAAAACATTCTGGATCAGTTAAGCGTATTTATTAAAGGAATATGGGTAATCTCAGATTCATAGATTACATGTTCTCTGGCTAGCAGCATTTGCGGTCAGGATGTATTGTACCAGGACATAAGTCCGCTTTCTCTCAACCAAGCAGCTAACATAGAAGACACGATTCTAAACCATACAATGGGAGGCATGAAAAAGAGTCTAAGCTTCCTAAACCATACAATGGGAAGTCAAAGCAGGGGGTATAAGCGTATCTTAAGTGTAATGTTCATCTACAACTAATATATACTGACTGTATTCATTTATTCTTCCATTTGTTTATTTAGGGCAGAAATAGAAATGGTTACAGTTCACAACATGTGTTTTTGGAACATCTTTTTTTGGCATCTTTTGCGTAGACCGGAAATGCAAGCTCGGCAAAATGATGGTCACAGTCTATGATTTCGAAATGAAATTTGGAGATGAGCACTCTCGTTGAGGGTTTGTAGTGAGTATATCGACTGAGGCAAATCTTTTTCTCACCACTGACTCTGCCACGGTGAGGAACGAATACATTGAATGAAAGAAGGACGTGTGCCGATTATTTGCTCATTCTCTCTGTCCTTCTGTATCTCTTTTTTCTCTTCTGTTGTTGTCAGTCTCTCCCTCCCCAATCCCCGTCCGCTCCTCCCAAGTCCTCTTCCGCTTTAGCTTCGTTCTCGAGATCTTGAAATATCAATTTTTTTCTCCGTTTTTGGGGCGAGGGTATATGTATTATGTGTGTGTTTATCTATCTATTTATCTATCTATCTATCTATCTATCTATCTATCTATCTATCTATCTATCTATCTATCTATCTATCTATCTATCTATCTATCGTCTGTATCTCTGTCTTTCCGTGTGTCTGTCTGTCTGTCTGTCCGTCTATCTGTCCGTCCGTCTGTCCGCCCATCTATCTATCTATCTATCTATCTATCTATCTATCTATCTATCTATCTATCTATCTATCTATCTATCTATCTATCTGTCTGTCTGTCTGTCTGTCTGTCTGCCTGCCTGTCTATCGTCTGTCTGTCTATACCTCTGTCCGTGTATCAATCCGTTTGTCTGCCTGTCGCTTTCTCTCTCTCTCTCTCATTTGCCCCCCTCTCTCTCTCTCCCTCTCTGTCTCTCTCTCTCTGTCTGCCTTTCTCTCTCTCTCTCTCTCTCTCTCTCTCTCTCTCTCTCTCTCTCTCTCTCTCTCATTATGCAGCTCTCTGAACTTAAAAAAAAGGAAATCAAACTTGAAACATAACCAGATGAGATAACATTCAACATGGACATTACTATTCACTTCATATTATATCGTGAACTCTCGAGTAAGGACAGTATTAAATATCCTTGAACACTGAATCAAAGACAGTCTGTAAATACATGATGAGAAATGCAAATAATATATAACCACTTTCACTGGGCAAATCGAATTCCTAAGACAAAAAGAAATTCATCACCATCCCACTGTAAAATGTGTTCCTTCAAGGAGGAAGAATACAAGGCTGTAAGTTTTAATGACCATTTTTTTTTTTTTTTACAGCGCTGGTTTCCTTTGTTGTTGTGTAAACCGAATCTTCAGCTTAAAACTCAAAAGTGTTTCAGTTGATTGATCAGAGGTGGGCAGAACTGAGATCATGTGAACGCAGGCTGTGAACTGAAGTTCAATTCACGAAATTAAATGGGATCCTGTAAATGAAGTTCGTTAACTTAAGTACAGTTCACGTGAATTTGATATGAGCTTAATATCTATTTTGGATGAACTGATCTAGATCAGAACTGTAGGTATTTTGGGTGTTTGATCTGAGCTTTAAGTTTCAGATTCAGTTTACATCTACCTCGAAGACCAAGAAGAACCGATCTGATCTAAAAACTATTCACTTTTCATAGAACAGAGCTAAACTGGCATTAGTGAAATGAACTTGATCTGAACTGACTGACATTTTGGTGAACTTGCCCAACCGTGCTGCCGATATTATGCAGGAAGAGAGTGTCTGCTTGAGAGAACTGCGGGAGACATGCATGCATTTTTCAACTGCAACGCGGAAGTTATCATAAATGGACGCAACGGACCGTGCAACGAAGGACATAAAATATGTCGAGATCCTGTATGATATTATAGGTGAAGTTAAACAGGTAAAGAGATTCGCTTTTGGTGTTCTTCTTCTTTTTTTAAGAACTGTGACACGAAATTCGGCATGTTGAAAGTTATTCGGCGATGCGTACAAGGAAAGGGGTATGGTGGAGTTATAATGTTACATCAAATAGACTTCTGCATCACCAGTCGTTTCGCACTAGTGTCAGAAAGCCAGCTTAATAGACATCGAAATCCATATGATTTTTCGGACTAGCAAGAACCAGCAACAGACGTATCTTCAATGACATTCGGTATGGAGATTTTAGTAGGTCTATGTGCACTTTGTGACGATGAAATTTGTGAATCCTTTCTTGGGAAGACAGAAGTGTAACTGTCTTTGCAAGTAATATAGTTATACGTATCTTCAATACTAGTTTAAGATCTAAACGGTTGATCTAAAACGGACAACAACTAGAGCACGTTTCAATGGTGGATTTGGTGTTGTGAAAATCCTGGGTTTAGTGACTATATAAAGATATGGACATGGTGTGTTACTAGACATAATATATTAAGCGTTATAGGACAGTGCCACTGTTTCTATAATTTTGGGCTCAGCGTTGTTTACAGTATCCGAGCACATGTGATGGATCAACAAATGTAAGTGTTTTATACTTTTATAAGGAATCACTGAGACCGTAAGGCTGATCCGTGCGTTATTTTGCATATTGTGGTAAAGCAATGCGCGAATTAAAGCAAGTTTTTTTTTTTTTTTAAACGGTGCCCTCCAAGCCTTTTCATGACGGTAGAAAAGCAACAAACGATTCAGTTTTTGGCCCAGTTTTCGGTGTTGTGGTTATTACAAAACAGCTCCAATGATCATATATGGTTGGCAATTCTTTTTTTACATTTTGTTTTGTTTTGGAAACGGTTGGTGTTCTATGAGACGTTTTCCATAATATATGAATATACAACAGGTTAGTGATTAGATAGGAGACTCTTACTCAGGGAGATGGCAACAGATCTTTACTAAGTGTTTGAATAACGAATTAGTTACAACAACAACAACAACAAAAACAACGACATCAACAACAGCAGCAAAATCTGTAAAACCATTTCGATTCATAAAGTTGGTATAGAGGAAACATTGTAGTTATGTTTCAAATTCTTTATCTCATTAATGTTTTTGAGACTGAAATAAACTTATAACCATTTGAGTTTAAGTTCCATTTTCTCATATCAGTTAAAAACAAACAAACAAACGAACAAACAAACAATCAAACAAACAAACAAACAAATAAACAAAACAATAGATAGGCTGTCACCGATATCGGAGTGTGTTCAAAGCTGCGTTATTTTTAGCTTTAAATTTTCCAGGATGTCGTGTACAATATGAATCACGTTATAACATTTATTGAGCAGATTACGAATGATTCGCTTGTTTATACAAGTTCATTGTTCATTGTTCATGGTTTGCAACATCACTGCACTCCGGGCAACCCCATAGGTGCTCCGTTCCCCGATCCAGGATCCAGCGAAGAGTCCATCTACTGATAGTTCCCACAGTTATTTGATTGCGGGTCTTTCGCTCCCTTCCAGACAGTTTGCATTGTCTGCCTTCCCCTTTCTTTATTCCCATCGCTATCATCCGTTGCAGGTGGTGGTAATCTTCCCATTCCCTCTCATCATCCTCCGTCAACTTCCTCATCAGATCTTTCAAAATGTCCTCTTTGTCGTGTTTGATCTGGCCAGAGATCCTGGCATTCCCAGCCAGTCTGTCTGCTAGTTCGTTCCCTCTGACCCCAGAGTGTCCAGGTGAATAAATCCAGGTCACCGATCTGACCTCTGTTGCTTTCAGGCTCTGAACCCATTCATTTCTTAGGCGGCGAGTTTCTACTCTGCGCAGAATTCTCTAGGAGTCAGTCACAACCACGACATATTGTGTGCTTTGGACTTTATTCCTCTCCAACCATTTCATTGCCGCTGTGATAGCCTCTACCTCCATTGTCATACTGGAAGTAGTGATACTGTATGCTCCAGCTTCTGTGTGTGTGACTCAGTTTCTCACACACACCAGGAAACCCCAACCACTCTTCTTGTTTCTTTGAACGGACCCATCAGTATAGATGACAGGGTCTCCTGGCTTGGAATTCGCCTCTATGAGCTCCCGGACGCAAGTTTCTGCCGTGCCTGCCGGAGCCTCCCTGTACTCTCTGCCCATTGTGATCAAAACCTTGGTGAGGTCCTTGCTGGCGACATCCAGTTCAACCCATTCTTTTCCCCGTGCAATGTCTTCAATATCACATACCAGTTTCAATGAGTCTTCGGCTTCAGCCATCCATGATCGGCCTCGTTTGATACGTGCTCCCCTGTTATCATTCAATGCCTGATGCAGAGGATGATCTTCCTTTTCCAAGACTCCCAGATACATTTTTGCTTGAGCCAGCTTGTGTCTTACTTTTATACTGGGCAGACCTAACAGATATCTCATGCATATAGTAGGGGTATCTCGTGTGCATCCCAACACCACTCTCATTGCCTCATTCTGGACACGCTCCAACTTTTCAATATGTGCAGTGGCCAGCGTTAGACACCCCAGGCCATAGTCAATCCTGGACAAGACGACAAGCTGCATTAGTAGGAAGAGGGCACTCTGTTGTATGAACGCATTCGCCATTGCCTTTACAGCATTCACGCCTTTCTTGGATTTACTGACAATGCGATCCACATGCCTGCCATAGGACAGTGATCTATCAAGAGTCACTCCAAGATATTTGAGTTCTGACCCTCTCTCAATTATCTCATAGTCCATTGTGATCGGAGGAACCACATCACTGACAATCCTGTTGTTCAGTGAACACCACAAGATCTGCGCCTTTGATGGATTCGTAACTGCCTTGTTTTCCTGGCACCACTTGGCGGTATCATCCAGCCTGGTTTGCAGTCCTCGCGCCATCATGTTTCTGTCCTTGCCACGTACATACGCAGTAACGTCATCTGCAAAGGTTAGCGTTCTCCCAGGACCATTAGTACCCGCTGCAGCCACCTTTGCGGTGTAAATATTGAACAGAACAGGTGATAATGGAGACCCTTGAGGCAGACCTGGTGCTCTGACCTGGGGATCTGACACCCATGTTCCCAGCTTCAGTGCCACTTTTCGGGCCAGCAATGCTTCTGCAATCCATCTCACTAACCAGACGTCTACGTCAAACTCCATTAGGTGGTAGATTAACTGGTCAAAGTCAACTCTGTTGTAGGCATCCTCCAGATCGACAGCGGCTATAACTGTCTCTTATTTCCTTTGGAATCCCTCGTACACGTCGTATGCCAGGACAGATACGTTGGTAGTAGTGTCCCTCCCTGGCCTATAGCTGCCGAGTCCATTAGGCAAAAGATGTGAACCTTCCAGATGTTCTGTCACCTTTCTGGCCACCAGTTTTTCGAGGATCTTTCCATATGTATTCTGCATCGTGATGATTCGGTAACCATTAAGCATGGAGTGATCCTTTCCCGGTTTAGGTAAAGGAGTAAGCTCTCATTGTACTCCGCAACAACGTGCTCTAGGTCTTCATGACTGAGTTGTTTCAGATGACTATATCTTACACCATCCGGACCTGCAGCACTGTCCTTCGCATGCTTAACTATCCTGGCAACCTCTTCAAATGTGACTAGATCCTCATATGTGTTCTCCTGGATGACATCTGATACAGCCTTTTTGATCTCTTTTCGAATGTCGATGTTACCCTGGTCCGTTTGTTCCACGTATCTTCTCATGAAGGCTTGGCCTTTCTCTGCCTCATCAATCATTACATTTCCTGCTGCATCTTTGATATTTGATGTTCCTCCTAATTGCTTGTTGCCATTCATTCGACGATGCAGTTTCCAAAATGTTGTAAGAGCTTTCTCAGCTGCAACCGTTTTTGTGAATTCTTCCCACTTCTCCTGCTTCGTCTTAGTGGCCAATGCCTTAAATTTGTCCCTGACCATGATCATTCTTTCTTTGAGCCTGTCCTTCTCGCCTGATGTCATGTTGATGTTTCTCCTGCGTTTCTGCCATGCTCTTGTTGCTGTCCTCTTTTGTTGCCACGTGCACTCCACTTCCTCATTCCACCATGGCGGCTGAGTGAAGGAATTTCGCCTGATTGCTCTGGTCCAAGCTATTCTTCTCGCCTTGCTTAAGACATCATCGCTGCTGTAAGTAAACACTCTCTTGAGTTTTTTCCGGGTAGTTTTCTGGCCTTTTGAAAGTAGCACCGAACATGGCAGATGGTCACTACCGTGATCCGCTAATACACTCCAATGTGTAAAAGTTTCGCTACCATGAGTAACCATAGCTAGGTCAATGTTAGAGTCCTCCTCTGTCTCTCTCTCTGTGCCAATCTCGTCATTTCTGTGGTATTCAAGACGGAGAACCTGGATTCCAGCAGCGCCCTGTCCAGTGCTCTACCCTGTGCGTTCTCATTTGTGTTACCCCAAGAGGTACTGCGAGCGTTGAAGTCGCCAAGGACCAAAACCTCCTCACTAAGCCTCCCAAAGTTTTTCAGGAAGTTCCAACCATCCTCACCACTGATTGTCTCCACTTCCATATACAAGTTGACTATCGTCCACGTCCTTTGCCTGATATTGATCTGTACGGCCTGTACTTCTCTGTTCTCTCTGTCCCATGCATGCATGTCCACCATCATGTGATCCAGATCATGCTTGACCAGTATTGCCTGACCGTGATGTGTCTCATTTGCTGGATTACTGTATACACTGTATCCCGGGCATTTTATGGTTGCAGGAGGAGTATGTCGAAATCATAGGCCAGCCTCTCCAGTTCTGTACCCCTTTGCTTTGCACTTCGACACTTCCAGTAGCCAAAGTTGATGTGTTTCTTACGGATTCTGTCTGTCTTCTTCTGTACTTTCCTTCTTCCTGCCCTCTTCCTCTTTCCTCCACCTCTTTTCCCTCTCTTTCGTGCTTTCCCGTCGCTGGATGACGAATCGGGCGTCGCCGAGGAAGCACGTGCTCTGTAGCCTCCGCGCCGCTCCCGTTGAAAAGAATTAATATCCATGTTGTGGTCCGAGATTATAGACCAGTCAAACTGGGCGGAGCCTCGACAAGGTCAAGGTCCCGAAAATAACTGGGGGGTAGAAAGTGGTGGTTTGGTAGGTGTGAAATCAATAGTGCCTTCAGCATGGTAGGTTCTTGTTGCGTGAGAAGATGCGCTAATCGCGTGAAAGCAGGCTGCGGGTTGTCATTTTTTCGAATACCATCGAAACCTTTTGAAAAAAGGGAATGCATGGATAACAGCGATCAATCGGGCAGCAGCAATAAAGTCTTGGAAGCTCTGGCAGCCCTCGAAGCACGATCGTGTTTGCAGCCATCATTTTGAAACTGGTCAGTAACTATCTAGTCTAAGTCGCCTGCTGGTCTAGCGAACGAAAGTCGAGACCCAGGTCTATCTGTCTTTTTTTTATCTATTATTTTAGCTTCTTACTTCCAGCCCACACCTCGCTAAATCTAGATCTAAGTTTCCATCGATTTGAGAGACAAACAAAAACAAAAACAAAAAAACAACTCTAGACTAGATTAGACAGATGTACACTAACAGTAACAAGCACTTACAGCCCTGGGCAGGTGCCCAGCCCTCTAGGACTAGTCTAACAACAAATTAGAATTAGGCTAGACTGGACTATTTGTTCAATGACACCTCAGTAGTATGTATGCCTTTGTTTGGCACAGAGAATATAGGTCTGTCCCATAAACAAAGTATGGATAATATCAAAATATGACAGACTGGGCCAGCTCTTCGGGTTGCAAACCCAGGATGCTAAATCAATGTCAAATGGATCTGGAAATATGCTGCCGTCATCAAATGTCAGTTTAGCTATAAATACAAGTCTCTATCTACAGCGCATAGAGTGTCAATACAGCGGTCCAGTGAAGACATGGCATCACGAATCACGGGAACTATCAAAAATAATCCACAAAATAACAGCACTTGTTCACTAACACATATTACTCAAACTACACCTAGACTAGATAAAAGTTCAGTCAAATCTAACCATTAAAAACAGATTAAACCACTGATAAACATAACAAAACTAGATCCAGACTAGCAGCCACCGCTTTCCACCACTATGGCCTCGCCCTTTCTTCCGCCCAGTGTGTTACTGGGCGGGGTTAAAGTGTGTAGCGACACGGCCATGTTTGACTGGCCTATTGGGAACTAGTCGGTCACCCTGGCAGAGCCCATTACCAGGGAAAGGGCAAGGGATGTCCATTGCGGAGTCCATTCGCCTGGCGCCGCCCTCCCGCTTACCAGACGCTCACGTTCGTGACTGCATATCCCACAGCCATTCAGCCCCTCGGCACGTAGATACACCTTAGGCTTGGGTTTTTTTTATCGAGGTTGTCTCCTCTAGATCTGTTGTGTTCTGTTCCTGGACCTCGCGGTCTAGGTTAACAGGGTCACCTCATGAAGGATGTGCCTCTTCGGTCACGCACAACAGTCTTGATGATCGAGTGGTTTGCCGTATCAGCCGACTTATGCCGCAATGGCTGCGACGTTCGCTGTGACAAGTTAAACCTGTCACAGCTAGACACGGAGGCACCCAAGGGGAGTGTCTCTCACTGCCCGAGTACCTTAACATCTATCACCCTGGGTCTACGACCCCCTCCTGATCCCCGTTTATACAAGAAGGTGGATTTATCGAATGTGGTGACTTATGTGGCATTTCGTACACTTTGGTGTATTTTTTTTTTAAAATGAGGCTTCGGGGAATAATGCGATGACATTCGATAATTTCACCTTCATGAGAAGTTTAACTTTCTTATTATGCGGCTATTAAGCTTTCCAAAAATTATATAGTCAAATGCCATAATGTCGCCATAATCCACCAGAAATTTTAAGGAACAATAATACGATGATTTTACTTGACCTATTTTATGAGATACGACCTCATCCTTCAGCACAAACATGCGTTGTTGTTGTTGTTGTTGTTGTTGTTGTTGTTGTTGTTGTTGTTGTTGTTGTTGTTGATGAGGATGTTCTTGCTGCTGCTGCTGCTTTTGTTGTTGTTATGCAAAATAAAATATCAAACAATTATACAATTACCCATCAGAAAAGAAATCGTACCAGGAAGTAAAATCAACGTCAAAAGTTACACAAGCAATCTGAACTGGATCATCGTCGATGTTCTAGATCTCTGTGTATATATATTGTAGAGGATTTTGAGAATTATGGGTTTGTTTTCGTCGATTTCCTGAAGGACGAATTAAACCTATTTCTCTATGCTTATGCAACTTCGCTACCATGGTGAGAGATGGAGAATATCCAACACAGGTTTAGAATGTACACCTTTTTACAGTAACTTGTTTTTTTATCAATCAGTCAGTTATTCCCATAAAGTATACCCGTAGAAGTGAGTTTTAATGCAATACTCTCTCTCTCTCTCTCTCTCTCTCTCTCTCTCTCTCTCTCTCTCTCTCTTTCTCTCTCTCTCTCTCTCCCTCTCTCTCCGTCGAACGAACAGGCTGATAAAGGCTTACGTAACACTATTAAAACCTCTCTTCACTCATTAAAACAAAAAGACAGGAAGTGATGTTTAAATATAGCAACTATTCTCTCTCTNCTCTCTCTCTCTCTCTCTCTCTCTCTCTCTCTCTCTCTCCCTCTCCCTCTATCTCTCCCTCCCGCTATCTCTCCCTCCATTTAACAAGTAGACTGGTAGTGGCAACAAAAACATTGGTAAAGCTTTTTTTTTCACTCACATTGACAAAACGAGGAGAGTTGGTGTTTCCTTATGACAGCTATTCCTCCCTCTCTCTCTCTCTCTCTCTCTCTCTCTCTCTCTCTCTCTCTCTCTCTCTCCGTCGAACGACTAGGCTGATAGAGGCTTCAGTAACATTATTAAAGAACCTCTCTTCTTCATGTAAACAAAAAAAAAAAAAGGAAGTGATGTTTAATTATGGTAANNNTCTCTCTCTCTCTCTCTCTCTCTCTCTCTCTCTCTCTCTCTCTCTCCCTCTCCCTCTATCTCTCCCTCCCGCTATCTCTCCCTCCGTTTAACAAGTAGACTGGTAGTGGCAACAATTACATGAGAAAAGAATCTTTTTTCACTTACACTGAAAAACGAGGGAAGTTGGTGATTACTTTTGGCAATTATTCATCTCTTTGTCTCTCTCTGTCTCTCTTTGTCTCTCTCTCTCTCGCTCGCTCTCCCTCTCTCTCTCTCTCTCTCTCTCTCTTTTTCNCTCTCTCTCTCTCTCTCTCTCTCTCTCTCTCTCTCTCTCTCTCTCTCTCTCTCTTTCTCGTTCTTTCTCTTTTCTTTTCATTCAAAAGGGCCCCACGGTATGTTGGTAATTCCATGATGGAACAATCAATACAATTTAAAATTTCCTATGCAGAAACATGTCTTTTTTTATAGTACAATATAATCACTGGACAACCAGCTCAGCTTTAGGCTCACGTACACCCCCGTCCCACTCCAACCAAACCAGCGAACTACACAAACCTCCAATCAGTGAATTTATCAAAGAATATTAGCGGAAAAGTGTGTCGTAAAAATGTGTTGTGATGCATGGGTATGACCGATTTTAGTACCCAAAGACGATTATTACATCGATTGATCTTCCTGATTAAACCACTCAGCGGTAGTGGCTTTAACACAGGGATAATTTTTGCATCACTACGTTGAAGTGGTAGCTCAAGCTTCCCCTGCTGGTCATGTAAGAGTTTGTACCCAACAGGATGATACTATGACAATCGGTTCTGGTATGTACAGCCATCACTGTACAGAGTGTCTTTGCGATAATTATCCTGGATGTGACTAAGGTTGTCAAAAACCCAGAAGGCAATTTCATCAGCAGTGAGACCTCCCTCCACCTCATGCCATAGAAAAGACTCAGAGTCACTTTTGGATGCTAGATTGTGGACAGTGAAATTGTGAACACATAATTTCGTTTTATAATAATAAGAAGCATTTAGACTTGAGGCAAGGAGTACCGCTGCAAATACATAGTGGTAAAGAGGGCGTCACCTTCTTCAGAATCTGCTGCTTTCTTGTTCTCGGCTTTGGCATCCTGTGCTTGATCTGTCTTAGTCGTGTGAGCTTCCCATGCCTCTTCCTCGAAGTTGTTGCACTCATACGACACGCATTGGTCACATCTGTCTTTACGCGGCTTCAAAATAGGCACATTTTTTTCCTATTTTTGTTTCTTATCAAAAAGTCTCTCAAAGACAGTCCGACTCACAGCCTGTTGGGCATCTAGATGAGCCCTGTAAACTTCAGCGATTCTTTGGAATTGTCGCTCAAAATATTGCTTCTTGGTAGATCGCGACAATAATGGGATGGCCTTTTGTTTTGCCAGGGGATCCAGAAATCCCATCTTACAGAACTCCATGGTCACTGCTGTTCTTTGGTTATGTGGTGAGCGCTGTTTACCCGTCGTCCCTTCTCCATGAACCCAGCTGCAAAACGTACCATTCCCCAAGGTTGAATGTATTTAGGAACGTTGTCTGGTACCCTCTTGCCTTCGTGCATAAATTGGTAGCACAAGACACTGGGTGTCTTCTCAAGTGCGTGGGAGTTAATGATTTTAAATTATGCTTTGCATCCCATGACATGTTCCAAGAGGTCTCAAACAAGTTATTTCTTTCTCCGCCAGTGAACTCTCGACAAAAAGTTGTCGCATACTTGCACTTGCACACTTCTTGTAAACAATTTTCTGGCACCGTTATGTGCTCATAATTATTTGATTCTTTCAGTTGTCTTCCATATTTATTTTGCCTTGTTCACGTAACACTTTACTCTCTTTCGCATTAAAGGTGATCTTCTCCGTGTTCTTTTGATTCGAGGTTTCTACTCTCCTGTTCTCATCATTTGTACTCTCTCCGTCGTCATCACCTCTGTTTTCAGCGCTACTTTAATCAGATACAGTATTTGCATCAAAATTCTCATCTAATCTAGTGATTCTTTCTCTCTGCATAGAGGAATTTTCTACTTTCTTATTCCCGTCTTTCATGACCTCTCCCTCGCCATCATCTCTGTGTTCACCGTAATTGTCATCAAATACAGTATCGGCATCAAAATTCTCATCTAATTAAGTGGAGCTTTCTTTTAATCCAATAATTTTGTGAAATTTAATGGCTAAACTTTGAAAATAACATAAAACCCAAAATCGGTATTTTGAAGAAATATCTAGACTTCATAACCCGCCCTTCATATTACAAAGTTTAATAAATTAGACCATAAGTCGTACATTACTTGCATTTTCTGGGTCAGCTGAGTCTTGGCTTTATACTTGTCAGTGCCTGATCCGTTTGGTCTTATACGTAAAAAAAAAATATTTACACCTTTTGTATAGATTTATATTATACTTGTTAAAGCACCCGCAAGATTTGCGGCGTTACCGTGCGAAGGAAACTACCAAACTTCATCTGCATCATTAACACCGCGCCTCTTTTTGTAATTATTGTGCTCACACACGTCAATGTGTGTAAACATGCCGGTTAAGCTGAACATTTAAAAAAACGCTTAAAATTAATGATTTTTCTCAACGCCAGCCTCTCTAAAAACCCGCCATATTTGAAGAATTTGGCCTCAAAACACCAGTTTGACTGCAGACACCACAATAGTACAGTAGTCACGTCACGAGCATAAACCTCAGTTTAAAAATTGAAACAGGTAATTTTAATACTGGAAAATCCATTTTCTACATATTTCTGGGATAATCGGGAACAGCGCTGCCACCAATTTGTAGGAAAAAAAAAGACCAGTTATGATCGGTTTGTGACTTACACATGATGGAACCAGTGGAAAAATTAACTCCCACGATGTGCATGGGAGAAAGCGTTATTTGGCTGTTGGCACAGCCAAGATTAGGCTTTGCATCTTTCTATCGGAAAGCACCAGTATTCGCACTGGTAGTTCACACGGCTAAAATCATGTTCATTCCATTGATTCTGCTCCTTTTCGTATCGATGATTATGTTCACTCTGCTATGTACAAATTTTCGACTCGGCATCTGATACAAATGCTCGGTTTCAACTTCGGGGACCGGAAGTATCCAACTCAGAGGCGAACCGCAAAAACCAATGACGTATGGTCCATTTAAAAACACCCAAGTGGGACAGTAGTCACGAAACAAAGAAAATCTTATATTATAAAAAAAAACTCGTGAAATTTTGTAACAGCCATATCTCGACTATTTGTGCACCAACCAGCCCAAAATTGTGCATGCACCTTCCTTTTGGTCTGAAGGTGTTTCTTTTGATAATTTCTTGGCCTTAAACGGTCCATCAGTATTATTTTGATAATTACGAAAACTTCCTTTGTGTCGTGAATACTATCCCATATATAATGTATGTATAATGTAGGAATACCCTAAAAGCCAGGCACTATTTCTGAGAATATGAAGAACAGTCGATTTTCAATCTCGCAGGGACTTTTTTTTTTTTTGCTTAAAATGTATAGGCAAACCATTATAATATATAAATTTCAACGATTAATAACATTACTGATGGAATCTCTTACCATCGAAAGAGATACTGTAATTTTACAATCATCAGAAATCCCATTGTTCATGCATTTGGAGTTCTGGACATTGTGTTTCTTACCACAAAACTTGCAAAAACATTGCCAGTTTTCAAATAGTTCGTTTATTTTTTTTTTTTTGGTACATAAGTCAACGATAAGTGTGTATACAATGATACTGAGAGCATAGTGTAGTTTTGGTTAAATTTGGTTTTACTAAATTTCGAGGGAAACAAGAACAGGCAAAAAGGTCGATTCAATCATTAGTGGAATCTAATACGGCTAATATATTTCTAACATCCTCTGTATTACTCTGCAGGCTTTTAGACAAACCTGAATTCAAATATTATTGAAATATTTTTCTTTAATGTTATTCATTACATTATGGAATTACAAAATTTAAAAATGGTTTCATGTAAGTTTTCAGATGTCACGTTCTCGCACGTATTTTTTAATGACAATAGTGTTGGTCGATGAAACAGATGTACCGTTATGACATTTACAATTTAACTCTTCCATAAGAAAACAAATACAAATTTCATGCTGGCCTTAACATGTGTAGTACATATCATCGTAAACATGAAAAGACCAATTACTCTACAGTTTATTCTATTACGGAAATATTAGACTAGTGGTGGGGGAAAAAAGCGACGATTAGAAGAGGCATTATGGATGCTTCTCTCTGATCGATGGCTTGAATTAATTACTATGTTATTCAGTGAAATGATTACCGTACTGAAACTTGCTGTTTGTTTAAATACAACAAACAAAATTGTTTCATCTATGGAGCAACGGTAGAGAAAGGTTACCGCGTTGGTCTGAAAATCTAAAATCCTGACCAACATCATATTGTAAATGCGTTGGGAATGTATGTCAATCCATAAAATGGATATCTAGCTGTAGAAGGTAAAATAATTGTCCAAAGGCTAGTGATCAGCGCTTGTAATTGGCAACGACACTAATATATCCTTAGAAGCTGAGAACGTCATAGGATGATGAAGACGTGTGACGTTGCGTGGACGGACATTACCCTGGACACGTAGCTTGTAAATCTCAGTATTATTCGTTAAGCGATAAAAGGTGTACCTATTTGTCATTGCCAGCTGCATAGAGATCAAGTGAAGCCACTTCACTAGTAGTTGATTCTCGCATGCAAGACTTGTCATTATGGGGACCTTCCTGATACCGATTATACTGACCTCCACATTACTGCTTTATCCATCAGGATCTCATGGTAAGTACAAAAATTTATGTGGGTCGATAGTTAAAATAAGTTTCAAAATACAGTCTTCTTCGTTCAATAGCAAATTCGTGTTAATGGAACACTTTTCAGATATAAGAGTACTATCCTTTTTTATTACAGAGACATCAGGTATGTGTATTGTCCGATGTCCTGGATAATGTGCATTTAAGTTTAAGCTGAACTGACTGACTGGGTATATCAAATTGTCAGTTTTGTTATCAATTCATCAATGATGGATGGATGGATGGATGGATGGATGGATGGATGGATGGATGGATGGATGGATGGAAGGATGGATTTTTTTTTTCTTGTAAAACCTAGACAGTGGTCACTGGGCATACGTTATTTTCTCATCTCTCCATTTCATATTACCATGGATATAATTATAATAGAAGCAGCAGCAGTTAGCACGGTTGGAGATCTTCAGTGTTCTTCCCTAGAGCAAGCCACAAAGGCAGGTCTGGAGTCACTTAGTCGACCATTGTAATGCTGACAGAGAGCCATTGAATACTCGTACTGGACGGTCGTTCACTATCATTCGATCGTGACGGACCACCGTA
Source organism: Ellobium chinense (assembly GCA_033807755.1). Taxonomy (NCBI): domain Eukaryota; kingdom Metazoa; phylum Mollusca; class Gastropoda; order Ellobiida; family Ellobiidae; genus Ellobium; species Ellobium chinense. Next base: position 1,274 of record JAWQUT010001266.1, on the reverse strand, counting down.
TCTTAAACAATATCGACCTTTACAAACTTCGTCTGAACAGACCTTTTTCCTATAGTCTGCCCCCCCTCCCCTAACCTCATAGGCTTAATATTGTCACTGTTTAAGATACAGAAGAAAGCACGTTTTATTTATTCGGCAGTTGAATAAATATGGCTGCATGGCTGCAACATATGAAAATGTACTCTTGTTTGAATATTCCATAAGAGATCATTAACTCATGGGCAACCTCCTTCCCTCTATCCCTCCCCCTCTCTTACCCACCCCATCGCGAGCATGATAATTCAATAAGTAATTTTTCAGAGCAGTCCGCCTCTCCTCGATGAAGACTTTAATATTGATTATGATATCAAATGAAGCAACTACTTCAGTTAAACATTGGAAAGTCGCTATATCTAACAACTGCTTTTTTTCTATCTCCAGCCTGTGACTCTGGTTGGTTCGGATCACTCTGCGAATATAAATGCCATTGTCAGAATGACAACTGTGATACAGATGGAACATGCACTGGTGATAATAAGTGTGAAAGAGGATGGTTTGGCCCTCTCTGCCAGTACGGTAAGGTTTATCATACAAGTACGAATCATTTTGCCGAGACAGATGCCCCAGAAAACCTAATCAGACTTCTCTAATCATAATGACACTATCTCGAGTTTCAAGCTTAAATGGACAGGGGTAGATATTTGCTTTACGGTCTGAAAAATCCGCATATTTAAAAACAACAACAACAACAACCACAAAGACAACGACAACAACAATAACAAAATGGCATTAACTTTTCTTCCGCCTGGTCATTTCTGAGAAAACACCACTGGAATGTCGGAATTTCCACCACCTGTATGCCGCCACTATTCGTGCACTATGAAGAGAAAAGCCAGAAAGCAGTGTTGATGCAGACGCAAGCGCCCGCAAGGCTGACTCACTTTTTGAAGTCATGCAGCACGAATAATAGCGGCAGGTTGCTAGTGAACATCTCGTCATTCCATCGGTGTTTTCTCAAAAACTGCCAGGTGAAAGGAAGTGATTTACCCGATTTACAATGTATACAAGAGAGGAAAGGACAAACCTAAATAACACGCAGCTTTATTTGCCTAATGTTAAGGTATTATTTTACTCACAGTAATTGTCGATGACAAAAGTGTTAGTGGTAATCAAGTGACGCAGACTGCTTTGCATTTCCTGTCTGGACATTTAATGTCTGTAAATGCATATTCTTATGTCTCACAGCTTTAACGCAGATCGGTTGCTTTTGCTGTGGATCTGCTATGGAAAGACAA
>JAWQUT010001265.1:19698-31371 GCA_033807755.1 Ellobium chinense | reverse complement strand
TGGGTAGGAAAAACTCGATGTAAACAAACAATTCCAACTATTCAGAGACTCCTTCGACAAAATGCTGGAACGCAGATCAGAACAGCTTTTCCCTGCAATTTGCCACTTTCTGCCCTAAAAATGGAAACTTCTACCTCCTGTTCAAACTGAAGCACTGCATTCCAACTGTACAGCTGACTGGAACTGGAAAGGAGGATGGAGAAGCAGATGTAGAACAGTTTTAGCAGTTCACTATGTGTCCGGTTACTTCTTTCTTAAAGTATGAAGATGCTAATGTTCTTTTCGTTGTTGGCTATTAATGTAAGTATTTACACCTCTCGTTAACTTAACTATGGGTCCCATGCCAGAATCCTTTCCAATCATATTGTTTAATTCTTCCTCCAAATTTTAACACCAAGAAATAGCCCTCTAAACCAATTACATTTTGAGATCTTAGCCACTGAAGCAGGCTACCTAGTATTTTAGGCCTTTTCACTCAGTAAACAGGATAACCTAACCAACCCAGCAACAACCACAAACTTTATACTTGAGTGGCTAAATCTCACCTATTCTGGGTCTACAATTGTATTTGCACCTATCTGAGCCTTTGAAATTAAAATCCAACCCCTTTCACTCCTCCCAATGGCGAATTTTCTGATTTTATAGGTGCTATTTAAAATTGCATATTTGTGAGTTCACAAAATATCCTGGTGATTTTTAACTAGGATAGGAAGATTAAGTAAAGTGTTTGATAGCATGAATGAAATGTTTTATATTATCCAAAGAAAAAAAAAACATGCTCGCTCTAAGCAAATAGCTGAACAGATCGAGTCAAGGACAGCGTAATATTATAGGGAGTGAGAGAATAAAGAACAAACTAAACATCACAGAATCGAAGACACGACTGTTGAGGACGACACAAGAGGACGTCCGCAAAAAGACATAGAATTTCTGTCTGTGTAGATTTACATCTCTTCCCGCATAATAATATGTTCTTTACTCTGCTTTTCTCTTACCTGTTGTCCTCAACTTTCCACGTCTGCTCATCCTGTGCTCATTATTAGAGTTCCTTCAACACGAACGACATGTAATCTTCGGAGAGCAAAATGGAACTGTTTTGTTATAAACAGTGTATGAAAATCCACTATTTTCGCTATTTGAAGGAAGTCTAACCGACCTCTGTGCACAGCTAAGGTTTGCATCAAATTTTCTGATGCCGAATATACCGATGTGTTATTTGTATGGTATAAATCTTTCTATAAATCACCAGTAGTCATGGCATAGGGAATCTAGGAATGGATATGTTTTCCAGCAACAAGGCACCCAGTAAAGTATGATGCTGTGGGTTATTGGAATCTATTGTTCTTTTTTTTTCTTCTTTAGGCCCTATTAACATGTTAAGGAGGTGGNGGGGGTGAAAGCCCCAAATTTTTCACAAATCTCTTTCAAAAAAAGGTCACCTCGAATTCTGATTTGGTCGTCAATTTTTCATTAGGCTGGTTTTGATCGCGTGCTAATACATAGGCCTACACACTTTATTTATTTATTTATTTTTTTTAATCTAGAAGGCTCAAACTGTACCTGAAACTTTAAAATTGGATGCATTATGTAGATCACAGGTCATTTTACATATTTCTACACCCTGACGATGACTGGTAGGGCCCCAAAAAGGGGGCTTTTATATATTAACGGATTAACTGGGTTGTACAAAATGAGTAATTTCCCCTTTTAATAGGTGCCAAGAACATGTACAGGAATATCAGCCTGGATGTTACTTTTGGCTTAAAACACTAAACCTAACAAAAACGCCTTGTATTTTGATCATATTAAAACTATAGGTAAACAAAATGAGGTTTTTTTTGGTTCATAATTATATCAAATATGACCCATACTATTGAAGATTACTGAAGCAAGACAGTTGAATAATACAAGGTCGTAATACGACAATTGCAAAATGAAGGGCAAACGATCTGATCTGCATGGATGGATGGATGGATGGATGGATGGATGGATGGATGGATGGATGGATGGATCACCCCTCCCTGCACTCATTCAAAAAATAGAAAACAGTGCTTCAGACAAAGACAGAGACAAAGATACAACCACGTGAATAGACTAGAATGTTAGGTAGGTAAATGGGCCTAGGGTAGCCTACAGACAAACAGACACAGAGATAAACAGACAATTAAAACAGAAATATATAGAGCGAGTTAAAGCAGAGAGGTAAACCATCTGGAGAAGCGGAGATACAGATAGATAAAAAGACAAAAAGCCAACAGAGGCAGAGAGAGAAAAATAATTGCAAGGAGTCAAATAGATAAGACAGAGAAATAGGGAAGCAAGCATTTACGCCTATAGATTGAGAGGAACTAAGACAGACAAACAGACAGACAGACAGACAAACAGACAGATAGACAGACAGACAGACAGACAGACAGACAGACACACACACACACACACACACACACACACACACACACACACACACACACACACACATATATATATGTGCACACAGACACAGTCCGACTGAAATGAGAAGCAGAAAATACCAGTTTTACACCACTGAATACATTAATTAGTTTTATTTCCTTAATTGTCACGTGTGACTGTCCCATTACAATTACAAGGAGAAGATGACTAAATTCAGTGAATGTAAAATGATTGTACAGATGGATTATCAAAATAATACATATTTACAAATCAGACGGTTTCAACAAACGTCTATCTAGAAATCTTCAGCTATAAACCTGTTCCAAATGGTAAGCATTATATCCAGTTTTTGGTTGGTTTTTTTGGTTTTTAATGCTCAACGTTTAGCATCATAAATACATAATGGTTAAAATAATATTGAACACGGATTATCAATGGAATGATTAACCCAAACTTATGAAGCCTTTATCTCCTAACTAGATGTAGTCATGCATAGAAAGATCTACAAATGTATACCTAGGTACTACATACAAGGGTTACCTTTTAATTATCGAGACTTGCTAACTTCAAGACGTCCCCGAGTCTTGAAATTTTCACATTGTAATACTGGTCTCTTTATCAGGAAAGTCTGCAAATTTTATAGCACTGCTGGTATTGATACAGTATATGCCACATAATATTGTCGATTAAGTAAAATGTAAGTGCGTTGGCAAAAGATGCTAAGTGAATCTCGAAAAACATAATTGACACTTTGTACACTGTATGAAGGAAAGTACTCTGACAAAACTGAACACTTCATTCATATACCGCGTCTAAAAGTGGGCGAGTCTTGATATTTAAAAGGTGACTATCGGGAGAACCTCTTGTAGACGCACATTAATTTGATTCACACGGTATAATGATAGCTGCTGAGTTTCAGCGCAAGCTTTTTCAAAGCGACGTCAACATTGTTAGACTCCAGTATCAATAATCTGTGATTTTTAGGACAAGTACAAAAAAGGGATAAAATTCTGCGTTACAGTAAATGCTATAATACCGTGACCATTTTCTATTAGCTCAACAATAAGCCCGTGGTTTCCACGTCTTAGCCAAGATAAAAGTGACAGTTTTTGTACTGACAAATGGTCACAGTATGAAAATTATATCTCTATTTGAATTATGCATCTACAGTATTAGACAGCATTGTAGAAAGCAATCTTTCATTATAATACAGTTGTGGATAACGAGGTCTTCTCACCCTCAGAAAATGTTAAAAGTAGAAAACATAACAAAATAATATTATGTACAGTAAAACCTCACATTCTCAATCCAAGGGATAAGTCTAACATTTCTGATGTGTAAGGCGTTTGAGATTTTAAGAAATAGTTAGGGTATAAATAAGACGTTCAGAGTTTTCGGGCGATCATTTGTTTTGCTAAATTCGTAATGACCCGTTTAACTCAACATACTAATAGCATAACAGGGGGAAGCATCAAGGGACAGGGCTGCCCTCCCCCTCCACCCCACTCCCCTGGACTAGACGTCTAGAGGGAGGGTGGCAGGAGGGGAGTAATACAACTAGAACTAANACACCCTTCTCCATGGAATGGAAGCACATTAACTAACACCGCGGCGCCAATCTAAAAGGAGTGGGACAAAAAAAAAAAAAGTTTAACTCAACAACAAAGAGATCAGGTTATTGGCCGTTTACAGGATGACGAACGACAACACATGTAATATTTAGATCATACTGCAGCACACTTTAATGTATCTTAGTGGACGGTCAGTCGTCTTGTTAACTGATTTAATGCAACCAATACGACAGGAGATCGTCCTAGAAGGGAAAGGCCAAGAACGACAACTTATAGGTATACATGTAGGCTCGATTTATGGTTACAGACCTGTAATTGTAGTTTCACTATTGGGTCCTATCTATTTAGGGGTTATTTTCATCTCCCCTTTTCCCTCTTTTGGCATGCCCCGCTTCTAGTAATAAGGGCTCCAAGGGGGNGGGGGGGGGGGGGGGGGGGGGGGAATTTTGATATCATGGGAAACTGTGTCCATTTTATTTTATTTTGCCAAGCACCATTTAGCCCTGGGCTGTAACTGCCAGGTCAAGGGTGTGCTCAGGCGGAAGAGGACGGGTTTGGCGTTGACCAGTGAAAAATGTAGGCTCTGTTTACAAATAGCAACCAATCTCAAAATTTCAATGGGCTTGCTAGAGTTGGGTAAGTCTTAAAATTTGGGCCACATAATGAGCTTCAATCTGGTATGGGTCTAGGTGAAAGCTAAAACTTTGGGTTCAGAGGGCAGTTCAAAATGTTAATATAGCCCATAGAGGAAAAAAAAGGTCCAATACCATTACAGGTCTGTAAAGTTATTTATCTGCGTCATCTCAGGAATTGCTTCCTATCGGCGTCGTCAACTTCTCAGACACTTCCTACTCAAAGGATAATATAATATCTTACTAAACTTACAGAACCGAAGATGCCAGACAGTCATTGTTGCAAATGGTGGCCATACGCGATATTAATATGCTGTTTTTCAACTAACTGCAAAAAAGATAATCAATAAACATTTTACTTGACTCTGTTTTCATGTCAGCTCATACTTTTGTATTGCATGACTTTATCTATAGCTGTATTTTACCTGCTACAAAAGTATGCGTTACTTTTTAAACAGTATACAATGATGACATCATAAGTATCAGATTAGCATTTCCAAAGTCAGTAAACGACTGTCTTTAAATCCTAAATCTATAAGTGTCAGTTTCTTCTGTTCCTCTCACATTTTCTTCAGTTACGCAATCGCTGGATACTGGGTTGCTCATATAAATCCTATTAGATCTACAATAGATCCATTTGTCGGAACATAATTGTCATGCACAATTAAGGGCTAGATCACATTCATAAAAGAAAAACTTTCATCATGTATTCATACTCGTTCTTAAGAAACATACAGAGGTAACATGCGTACCATCCACACAATAAGCACACATAATCATTGATATGAGTAGCTGACCTTGTGTAATACACAACATTATTGTTTGATATGCTACAACCATAATTTTAGTTACAAATGAAACCTGTTATAACCTCTTTGGACACAGAAGATATGGAATGCAGACTCTGGAAGAGATGAAACAAGTCAAGTTAACAGACGTGAAAACAGACATGTACAGGAGTCATACTCTCAGTCTTCATTCATTTCGGCCAAGAGAAAAACAGGAGAAGCTGGAGATATGGCCCATTTGAACATTTCCAGTTATAAAACCGGCCCATACACACAGCCTCTCCCCTTTCTTCATCTTGACTAAACCAACCCCACAACCATTTGTACCGTTCATCACAGTATCTGACCAACATACTCTTCTCTTCCGTACACCAGAAGCATCTTCATGGCGGACATAGACTTGTAGTTCACCATCTCCCAGTTGCTGATGTGAAACAGATGCCACATATATCCCATCTCTGGGTGCCACAAACATGCCGGTGATTGGGTCATAGTGACCTCCTTCATCATATCGAATATCTTTGAAATCTGTAATCACTTTACCTGCTTTAACGGATTTTGCTGTCTTGAGCTCTGCAGTAAAACCTACAGGAACTTGTTGTTTCTTTGTCTCTGGAACAGATGTAAAGAATCATACTGTGTTATAATAAAATGTATAATAGGGTATTTGTTAATAAGTAACGCTTTATTTTTATCTGTATAGGCTTATACATGATAAAAGCCAACACTAATGATTTCACTCAAAAACTGGAATAAGAAATACATGAATACCACAGTCAAAAGAATACAAGTCATTTGGGAGAAAATACCAGGTAGGATGATGGAATAAAGTGAAACTGGATTACGATGGGTGGTAGAGTGATTTAGAGAACGGTGCAAAAATGCAAATAGATAATTGACCTCGGGGAGAGAGAGAGAGAGAAAGTGAGAGAAAAGGGAAAGAGAGAAAAGGGAAGAAAGGAATGAGAGAGCGAAAGAGAGAGAAAGTGAAAGAGCAAGAATAAGAGAAAGAAAGAACAAATGAGAGCGAGAGAAAGAGAGAGAGAGAGAGAGAGAGAGAGAGAAGACGACAAAGCAAGAAAGTGAGAAGGAGAGGAAAGAGAAACTGTGAAAGAACGTGGGAGGAGAAAGAAAGAAGAGAGAATCTGAAAGTGGGAGAAGAAGATTGAGAAATTAAGAGACAGAAAGAGAGGAATATAAAGAGAGGAAAGAGAGAGAGAGAGAGAGAGATGGAGAGATGGAAATGGAGAATAGCCTTATAATATGAAAATTGGAGTTATTGATCTCAGACTATATATCCAAAGGTAGGCCTACTGATGTGGGTGGTGAGATAGCATATTATGTGTATTTATGCCTCTTTGTAAAAGGACAAAATCAATGACAAATATTACACATAGTCACTTTTCTGATTAAAACGTTAATAGCCTTCTATTTATCTTAATCTCCTTCCTTTTCTTCCTGACAATCAGTCAGACTGCCGGCATTCCCAGCTTGCCCTTCTGCCTACCTGCCCGCCAGCAATCCTGTCAGTCAGTCAGACGGTCAGTCGGCCATTTGGACTTTAAGAGACTGTCCAGATAGCCTAGATGAACCCCTCGACCGCCATGATGTAAACATTGTGTTTCTAAGTGGAAACATCCCAGGTACTAGCTGCTGGTTAAGGTCTTTGACACCTATTGTTTTTTCTTCTTTTGGCCCTATTAACATTTTGCGTTATTCTAAATATACCACTGTGATTTGGGGAAATTTCTTCCATGGAGGTTAAAGTACTTCTTTTGCCCGATCTTTTAACGGGAAGAAAAAGGGGGGTCAACGCCCAAAATTTTTCACAAATGTCTTTCGAAAAAGATCACCTCAAATTCTGATTTGGTCCCCAATTTTTCATTTGGCTGGTTTTGACCGCGTGCGAATACATAGGCCTACACATTTTATTTTTTTATCGAGAAGGCTCAAATTGTACCTGAAACTTTAAACTTCGATGCTTTACTTAGATCACAGGTCATTCTACATATTTCTGCACCCTAACACTGTCTGGCAGGGCCCCAAAAAAGGAGGATTTTATATATTAGCGGAATAATTGGGTTGTACACTATGAGTGATTTGCCCTTTTAATAGGTGTCACAAACCTACCAGTGTCTCTGTACGCCTTTTCTTTCACCACCTCAAGGATTGGGTCTTCTTTGAATTTCGTACTCAGCTCTAAAGTTTGCTCTCCAAATTCTCTTTACAACCAAATATTATTGGTTACTAATTAGAAATCTGTGGATTTTAATTATCTCAAAAACTTACCAAGGTTGAAAACTTTATCAGACATTTTTGCCACTTGTTCCGTCACATCGTCCAACTAGAAAGACAACAAAGAAACAAAATAATAAATATGATATATCGTCGATGAGCTAGCAAAGACTAGAACTACCAACCACTTTTAGACAATCTGATAACATCACGATTCTTTGGAAGTAATATGAGGTTAAATGTCGTATCTGTGGACCACAGTTATTCTATAACATCACCAGGCCAGCTGCAAGTCTGGAACAATCAGTTGGGGTTAACAGGAGACGGACTTGAGTAGAGGGCACGCTGAAATATCAGTCAGAACTAATGTATGGTATTCCTCGTCTAAAGTATAGCTGCTTCCATTTTTCTGCAGAATGTCTATCAACTACATTTGTTCACAGACTTTAATATTGTACTCAAAAGGTAAACATTAACTTATTATTAAAATCAGCATGGTTTCTTTGAAGGTGGATATAGTGATCTACGTCTTTTGTAGAATTTCTTTTCCCTTAAGTTGTTCTTTCACGGTATAGTATTGTTCCTGTTCGACCTCTTTTCTTAGTGCAGGATATATAATTGACTGTGAGGGACAATAACTGTTGGTCCTTTATTTCATCCTTTAAATATAGGTACAGATAATCCATATGCGACTATAGACGTTCGTCTGGAAATAATTAAACAGACAACTCACCAAGCTTTCCACCTCTTCCACTTTCATCAAGAAGTGATCGGTATCTTTGCTTCTGTTTGACTCAAGAACAAATATCCTGTCTTCTAGTTCCCTTTTCTTGTTTTCCTCCCTTTCCCTGTACGACACAGAGCTCTTGACAAACGACTCTGTGGCATCAACTCTGGATGACAACTCCTCTAACGACTTTGACGTTGTTCTGGACATATTTATCAAGTCAACGATGTCGTCTTTCTCAGCCATGGTGTCAACTTTAGCTGCGAGTTTCTCTGCAGTCTGCACTAAGCTGTCTATCCGTGCACTATCCTCTTTTCCTACAGCCTCCGCCTTTTTCAAGCGTTTGTCTAGTTTCTCCACTCGTGAATCGTTTTGTTTCATAACATCCCCCCATTTTGACTCCATCTTTTTAATCTGCTCTTCTATATCAACTAGTCTGGCTTTGTTTCGTTTCTCTGTGTCACTGTGCTTTTTTTCCAGCTGATTCAGCCTTTGTTCTCCTTCTAGCTTGAGTTTAGAGTTCATTTCATCCATCTTCGCTGCAATTCTTACTTCTGCTTGTTTCACGAAGTCCTCAGTGGCAGTAAGTCTTGATTCCTGCCGTTTTTCTGTGTCTGACCTCTTAGCCTCCATTACCAATAGCTGATTCTTTATGCTTTCTTCCTTTTCCTCTCTTTCATTCGCAAGAGCCTCCAACCTTTCTTCTAGCCTCTGTTGCTTTGTTTCCATCTCAGTCCTTGATTCTGTCTGTTGTACTGTGGCCTGACTGATTTCACTACGACATCCAGTAACTGCTAACTCCAATACATCCAGACGATGATAGAGCTTGGAGATGTCTGCAGGTTCTGAAAAACATGTCATGTGTTTTGTGATTGGATACTTTGCTTTGTTTGCTTATTAGGCACTACAGTGTAAAGAGATGCAGGATATCAACTTTCCTAAGATTGTTTACAACCTAATTCACAAAAGTTTTTTTTTGTTTTTTTTTTATTTGTCATCACAACNCCCCCCCCCCCCCCCCTCTCCCCCAGAAATAACATACTACTATTTTAACTTGTATTTAAATAAAAAACAAAATCTGTACGCTCGCTAGGTTCTGCTATCAAGCAACTGTAAAAGGTTCAAGTAAAGTTTGTTTATTATGTGCAACTCTAATTGCACAGAAACCATCCAAGGAAACAAAAAAGCAATACCATAATTGTTATCATATTTCAAACATCATCAGAAGAATATGCTTTAATGGAAGCTGTGTCTAAAGTATCCTTACCAACAGCTGTGGCAACCTTCTCAGACATGACTGGATGTAGTTCTGATACATTGAGAGATACTGCTATTGAAGGTACCGAAACGTCTGAATCTCTGGTTGCCGACCCATATGAAACCTCTGAAGACAAGACCAAAATGTGCTTTAAGATAATATAATATGTGCATCTGGAAATGCATTTAGATATGGTACTGTGTTCTTAGGGATAGCATTATGAGAAAGTGGAATGGCTTAGGCCAGTTGAAAGTTAAGATCAGTCATTTATCGGATGGTGAATCTGTACTGTCAGTTCCTTATACTAGACATAAGACTTACAAAATTCGTTCGTATAATATGGTGTTAGACAGTGACAAAATTACCTACAGACTTCATTATTAACAGACATTTCAACGAAATATTTACAGTACCATCGACTTCAGCTCCAAGCCACATTAAAACTTCCAGCACCTTGTCCAGTGTAGAGTTTAGCTCTCTGATAACATTCATGTCCTTTTCTTCGGTTTCCAGAGTTGACCTGACCACGGCTGTTACCTGAGGACAAGTTATCATATTGGAATTCATTCAGAGGAATGTCAGTAAGTTGGTCTGCATTTTGGTATAAGGCACTCGAGAAATTTACAACAAAAATTGAAGTTGTTAAATGAAGACAATATAGGAGGGGTCATAAAAAGAGATAGGAAGATGCTCGTATTTACTCACTGATATAGTACAAGTACTGTGTTTGCCATGAATATTAATATAGAAGCTGATAATCCAAAGGTAGGAAGTAATAATGTTGAAATAGCAAGAGATGAGAAAGTTTACCTGTCCAACACAGGAATCAACCTTTTCGTTAAGCTGATCTTTCTGTGCAATGACCATGGTCATCTTGTTCTTTACTAGGTTTAGAAGAACTTTCATTTGAGCCATCTTGAATCACTCTTCTGTAAACTTTGGCAACTGTATACGCAGGTGGAAAGCTTGCTATGTGTAAGTGTCAAGCGATTCCTGTTCAAGATAAATTTCAAGATAATATGGAATGATAAGACAAACGGTAAGAGGGACGCACATGTTAAAATGAACTTAGACAAAAATGAATTCGCCTGTGATCATATACATAATCCTTGTGTTGATTTATACAGTGCAAGAATTTTTTGAACACTACTTCTGAAGTTGGAGTGGTTACCGAAATGCATTAATTAACACAAGGAGTATGCATATGACCACGGGTACGAAAACAGAGTGAAGTAAGATTTAATTTATATCTAAATATGGAAATCTAGACTAAAACTACAAATTTACTTGCCTCTACAGAATTGTGAACAGATCATGAAATTTTACAAATCCGTGTCATGTGTGATGGTGTGCTCATTGTATTCTTACCAACATAGTGAAAAGATTGGGCAAGCTTACCTGTTGAATGTCTCTCGGACAATCCTTGGTAATCGCCCCCCTGACTGGTTCTTCAACGAAGACAATCCTCTTTGGGTGAAGCAGATGGCCGTGCAAAGTTCGGGCCCTTGAATGCTTGCGGGTGTGCCAGGAAGAAACAAGATTAAATATTAAACATAGATATTATTATGAAAGAAAGAGGTGATATCGCAGGTGATGTTAAAAACATGTTGCTTACGTCTGCCCAACAAATGGATTAGGCACATTCCGAGCATACAAAATATACTATCAAGCTCATCTTAGTCTGCCCGTGTATCACGATAACTCAGTATTGGTGATAATATCCACTTAAAAACATGTCTGTCACGTACACCAGAGCAGTCATCAAGTCAATGTTACTTTTCCATAAACCTTTACTTCTTTTAAGGTTTCTCATATCTTTTCTCTCCTTTCTTTCCTGTGTCCTTCCTTCAGTTTTTCTTGTTTATTTTCTTTCTCTCAGTTTATGGTCTTCCTCAGTCCCTCATTTCCAGGCCTGTTCTAGTCCTATTTCACCTGATCCCGATGGAGACAAGTTACTTTTTTCTTATACAGATGTGTCACAAGTGCGCTGGAGATGGTGTGTAAGGGTGGGGGCGAAGAGTTAGGATATAGTGTAGAGAAGTGGACTAAA
>JAWQUT010001265.1:2394-19623 GCA_033807755.1 Ellobium chinense | reverse complement strand
GAGAGAGAGAGAGAGAGAGAGAGAGAGAGAGAGATTTTTTTCTCTTTTTCACACACTAGCATGTATATATTTCAGTAGGGGTGAGGATCATTAGCTTCTGTTACAATTACTCTTGAGACTGTTGCATTCATAATTACGCAGTCATAGTCAGTAATTAAGGGACTGATTTTCCGTGTGTTCACACCGGTCGTCAAAGGCACCCTTATCTTCTCCTGAGAGTCGCTTCCTTGCTACTAAGTGAGTGAGTGAGTGAGTGAGTGAGTGAGTGAGTGAGTGAGTGAGTGAGTGAGTGAGTGAGTGAGTGAGTGAGTGAGTGAGTGAGTCGAGTGAGTGAGTGAGTGAATGTGTAAGTGAGTGAATGAGTATGTAAGTGAGTGAGTCAGTGAGTCAGTGAGTCAGTGAGCCCCAGCCTCTAAAAAAACATGGAACCCTACACTTCTCAAGGACCCCAGGACCTAAGGAGTCCCACACCTCTCGGAAACCAAAAGAGCCCCATGCTGTCAGATCCATTCAACCTTGCATCTGTCAAGGACCCAAAGAACCCCACAGCTCTGAAGGACTAAGGTCGGATACTCTTTTTCCGGATCTATCTGTTGCAAGTTAAAAACATGCACATGGTCACGTCTGCATTTTTAAACTAGATCTAGTTAGTACACATCGACCTAGTCTACACACAAATGCTTGTGTTCTCGCTGTTGGAGATAATTTAATAAAGAAAGGAGGCCAGTACATGAAGATACATTGATTTATAGACCTTGTCCTATTCGCAGCTCTCTCACGTCACAGTTAAAAGTAAGACGGTATAATACGAGACATTTTCAACACAACACGAAACAGTTTTAGGCGTCCCTTGAATTTCACGATTGAATCTAGAATTTTGCCCGAGTACAAATAGCCCGTTACATTTTTTTTCAAAGAGTCTGTTTATTAAATATGTACACACTGTTTGGTTTTATTCCTGTGAAGGGATGATGTTATATAGGTCTGTCGGTCCTTCTAGTCCCCTAGAGTGGGCTGCCCTCTTTGTAGATTTCTAAACAATCCAAAAACATACCTGGATTTACACTACATTCAAACAAAAGATAATGTCTTTTGAGAGGATAATGAAAAGGCAGTTGAATTTCATTCTTAAGATGTAATGATCTTAGAATAGTAAATTACTTACAATGTGCAAAGTTTATATTAAACGTCACTGATTATAAACACGTTCAGAGTTATATTTTGAAGATTTCCCTCTAAAACAGGCTGAATATACTTCGTACGTTATGTTTCTTCCAGAGTAAGATATATTTTTAAAGAAAACATTACTACTTAGTAAAAATAAGAATTGAAAAAAAAGATATGTGTGTGGTTATACACCGACGTTCATTCAGATATTTAAAGTAATGATAGTGCATCTCAAAAACAACAACAGCTGCTTTTTTCAGACTAGCACATGGTTTATATGGACATCATTCAAAAGACCAGTAAAGTTAATGCGTTTTGTTTTGTTTTTAAAGAATGTCTGTTTTGTCCACTTCCATAGTCCCATTTTTGGGGGCATGGTCACTCGTATATATTACATGTTATACATCACAGCAATCTTCACATTTTGTTTCAACATATTCACTAAGACACTTGTACCAAAGATTACCTTTGATAAGCTGATCCTTAAAAACACAAACGCACACCTTGCACTTAGTAGAATGTATTAGTCTGTGCCTGTCTTTAAAATGATATACTGGCCATAAACCAGATTAGCCTGCAGAGTAATGGGTTGATTTGATTTGCCAACGCAGATAACACCAGCTCTTTTTGAAAGCTTTTCTTTTTTTAATTTTGCTATGAAGACTTGCTTTTCTCTGCTGTCCGTAAACCACTGGGGTTATAGTATGTTGTTTGAAATTTTATTTGCAATATTCTTTGTTCCTCAGTACAACGAAAAAAATCCGGCTTTGATTACAAAACTGATAACTGTTACTGTCAATCTTTGATACTCGTCAGTTAGTGTTGCCTGCTTCTTATGGTTATCATACTATCACCAGAAAACTGGTGCTTGAAAGTAGCTGATTGTGTGTTTATCAGTAAGTTGGCGTCGAATGATTCCTCGTACCAAAATAATGATCACATCTGGACTGTTAAATGAATGTGTGCTGAAGAGGAGACTAGGTTAAACAAGGAAGTATTAAAACTATTACCGCTATCATTTGATTACAGAACACACTTATAATGATGTTCTTAATGTTATTAAACTTGTTCTTATTGTTCATGCAATGTATACATATACTGTTTTAGCCTTCAGGAGTAAAATGCGCAAAATCAGATTAAGAAAAAAAAAACAATTATAGATTCTAAATACTGCCTGACTCTTCCTATCTACTGTCCAAACCATGGTTATCATATTGCATAATATATCCATAGCATATTATATTTTGATGATGTAAATATATACTTGAGTAACCAATGATCAACATTCCCAAATTAGGCCCGTGTTACCTCATCTGTTCACTTCAAAAGGCTTAAAAATATAGGCGTGTCATGATATACAGCCCTTAAATTGTACCAAATCAAAGCTACAAAAAGGTTGCGGCTCTCAAAGCCTAACTCGTGCTATCTTTTGTGTAAATAAATCATAAACATGATATTGCCAAATATTACATAATAATGGACAGACAGACAGACAGACAGACAGACAGACAGACAGACAGACAGACAGACAGACGGACAGATATACAGACAGACAGACAGATATAATATTTACGTAAACCTTTAGTAATACCTCTCTATGTTGATGAGAAAAAAGTACCAAGACAAGGAATTGATCGCAGGTTCCAGCATGTGCCCTGATAGTTACAATACAAATAGCCATAATCTAAATAACTTACAATGATACAATGTATGCTCAGTACAACTTTGGAACCCATTACAACTAACAAGTCGAGACTGCCAAATGTTGCCCGGTTCTTCCTGTCTTTTGTTGGATTACAAATATCCAAATTTGAAAGACTTCCCACAATGTAGACTGTATGCTGTACAAAACTGAAACGAAGTCCACAGAAAATCTCGAGACAACCAAATAATACCTGGCTCTTCTTGTCCCTTGTCGGATTATAAGTAGCTATAATTTGAAAGAATTAGTTCAGCGTTCCATATGGTGTACCAGCTTGGTACCCAGATCAAGAAACAAGGCAAAACCTCCAAATAATGCTGGGCTGTTAATGTCTTTTATTCAACACAAAGCCATAACATTGAAAGCAGAGGATCATACATCAGAGTTGATGAGAACAATAGTCTACCAGAGTAATGAAATGTTTAGGATTGCTAACAAATGCACTGACTTTTGGGTTGTAACTGAACCCTAATCTGCATGAAGTACTCAATATTTATGTCACACTAGTTTAGACCAATTCACTGTTTACTAGTTGCCTTCCAATGTTGCCCTGTGCTCAGTACAGTCACTTTGACCTTTCACAGTCCCAGCTCCCATTTTGTGACGTGTAATATTTCAGTTCTACATTCTAAGATAGTTTTAGAATACATTACATTTTATTTACTCTATTAGTTTACCATGCAGTATATTGTTTTAATACATCTAATTCACATTACAACTAGAACAATCTGCATTTTACAAATACACATACAATATTACAAATGAAATCCAAAACAATGTCATTAATAGTTGCCACGTTGGAGCGCTCTGGTCTCTCCAGCTGTAAAACCAAGTATTCATTTACACACACTCCATAGAATGAAGGCAAAGGGAGATAATTGTCTTTCCAAAAGACACTACAATGCAGACTATCCAACATGAGGATCGAACCTACAAACGTTCAACCCCAAAGCCTTCAGATTACGAAAACAATTCATGTCTATTTTATGCTTCCCATATAGCACAAAGAAATAATCGATGACATCAGACAATTCACGATATCATGAAAGAAAGAATACAGATAAAAGTAGTTTTTATTTAACATGGATGGAATAATCTTACAATGCTGTGCAGGGTTACATAGTTTGTACATGACAAAACATACACTGGACAACAGTGTACATAATACACATTACTACAACATTAACACAAACCAGATCTACAACACAGTCATTGTAGGTTGCCGCAGAGTAGCACTCTGGTCCTCATTGGCTCGAATGCCGCGCACTTATTCTCACTAGAATGGAGTGTGGAAATACGAGTAAGATGTCTTCCCCAATTACACCACAATAAAAGCCACCTGGCCCGTGAACCAACCTCACAAATCCAATACTTTACAGTCATATAATGCATTGAAATATTACTTTTTTTTTCCTATTGTCCCCAACTCTCTCGTGTGTTTTATCTGGGTAAAGTTATATTTTGGGGCTGTTTGAAAGTCTACAAATTAAGCAGTTCACTTCGAACGTAGAGATAAGCAGATTAAGTTAAGAACTGTATTAAGCATTTATGTGGACAGGAGAGAATGACAGAATCAGAGAATCAAAATCACGACTGTGTATAAATTGTTACTTTACACTACTCTGAACAAGGCAAAGTAAACGAACGTCCAGGAAAAAGCAGCATGATTGAGACTGTGTAAGCTTAGATTACTTTACATCTTTTCCACAAAGTGTTCATTACTCTGTTTTTGTCTTGACAGTTGTTCTTAACTATCTGTCCTGCTCATCTTGTTGTCATTAATGTGGATGTGGAGGGATACACTGTAATATTTATAACAAAAAATTAAACGTGTGATATGGAAGAAAAACTGACTGGCTGCCAACTGACTGGCTGGCTGGCTGGCTGGCTGGTTGACTGACTGGCTGATTGGCTAGGTGATGGTTGGTTGGCTAGCTATCTGGCTGGTTGGTTGGATTGGTGGATGGATGGATGGATGGATGGATGGATGAAAGAATGTATGGATTTAGAGATAGATGGATGGATGGACTTACGGATGAATGGACGGATGGACAGACGGACTGACGGATGGACGATCGGACGGACGGACGGACGGACGGACAGACGGATGGATGGATGGATGGATGGATGGATGGATGGATGGATGGATGGACAGACGGATGGATGGATGGATGGATGGATGGATGGATGGATTCTGAAACCATAATCTTGCAAAGAAAACTGCAGAGAATAGCATCATTTATCCATCGATTCATCTCTCCGTCTGTCCATCCATTCATTCATCATCCATCTTTAATCTATCCACTTGACTATGCATCATCCATACAACATATATCTCTTATTAACCATCCATCATCAGTCTTATACTGATAGATATTTAGTTCACATCTGAATATATTGAAACAAAATAACTTTAAAATAGCTTCAATACTATATATTTAAAATCCATAATGTGCATTAAAAGTTTATAGACTAGGTTTACTTGAAATTCGTTGGACACTCAAGACGTGGTATATGCATATATTACATACTCATCCAAACATTGCAACCAGTACTATTTACGAAGACAAAGACAAAGATAGTAGCAATGATGTACAATCAACATGAGAAGGAAGAAACAGTAGATAGGTTAATGGACAGAATTCTTGACAGACAGGTAAACTGACACAGAGGTAAATAGACAAATTAGAGAGCTTAAAGAGACAGGTAGATTGTTGGGTTAACGGAGATAGAGGCAGATAGATACTGGTATAGATACAATGCTGAGAGAGAGAGAGAGAGAGAGAGAGAGAGAGAGAGAGAGAGAGAGAGAGAGAGAGGAACTAATACAATGTAGGAAATAGACAAAGAGAGAGAGAAAGAAATATGTTTAGCTATATAGACAACTTTAAAGAAACTTTGACCGTCGGACAAGTTAGCAGACAGGCAGACAGACAGACAGACGGACGGATAGACGGACGGATGGACGGATGGACGAACGGACAGACTTGAAGACACAATGTGTTATAGACAAATGCAGAAAACGCTAAGTAAAAGACCAGTTTATTTAACTTACTGTTACAGGGAGTAGATGGCTGAAGTCAGTTAATGCAAAATGAATGTACAGGTGGATTATAAAAATATATTAGCCTAGAAATGTTAAGATATAAACTTTTTCCAATTAATCAGAATTATATCTAATAAAACACTGCTCAACGTTTAATATTATTTATGCATTATGTTTAAATACTGCATTCTTAGATTATCTTAAAGATTAGGTAGGTTTCTTGGGTAGATGAAATTCGGAAATGTACACTCCAGATGTGATAAGACAAAAACTCTGTTAACACACAACCACTGCTTATCATAATCCTCTGCCAATCAAAAGTCCCAACTTCTTTACTTTTGAAAAAAAATAAGAGAAAACACTGGATAACATTATATCCTCAAACGATTAACGCTTTAAACCAATACAAACTCACCAATAAAACAGTTTTTATGCATCACGATGAACAAAACACTAGGATTTTCTTCTGTTATATGAATTTACAATATAATAAGAAAAATCAGATGCGCAGAAAACAGATTATAATTCAGCTGTAATTGAATGTGTTGAAGACTGTTTTCACAACAAACATATGCACTAAAATGTCCACAATATGAACTATATTTCTTTGGGATACTGCATTCATTAGATAGCATAGTAGAAAGCATATCTTTCATTAAAATACAGTTGTGAAAGACAACATCTTCTCACTCTCAGGAAAGTAGAAAACATAACAACATAATGTACAGCAAAACCTCACAAACTCGGTCCAAGGGATCAATCCAACATTTCTATTGTGTGAGGTATTTGAGATTTTAAGAAATAGTTTAAAAGTCTTTGATACACAAAGATTCAGTACTAGACTACTGAATTTAGATTCCTTGGGAAGTTGAAATTCATGATTGTAAGGTCCAAACGTGATAAGGCAAAACTCTGTTAACACAACTATTGCTTATCACAATCTCTTGCTCAACATACTCCAATTCAAAAATTCCAACTGCCTTATTATTGTTTAAATACAGAACATATTAGATGTCATATCCTCAAAAGTTTAGTCGGAAGGTGGTTGTGTTAATAGAGTTCCACTGTATCTAGTAGGCTGAGTAAGCGTACAACAAAAAATGACTAACTTCTAAGTGTATTTTTTATATATTGTAACTCCCTCCTTCCCCCCTCCCCCCTAAAAAAAAAAAACACCGCATATTTTGTTACCTTAATATCACTCAATTTTTTAATACGATATGAAATAGGTTATAGGTTGGTCTTTGTATTTGATGAACAGTTCACACTGTCAAAGAGTTACGTGCCCCTTACTCTAAAAATTACCACATAAAAAAAGCAAGTTTGAAATGAACCAGAAAGGGTTTAACTCAAATAACAAAGAGACCAGATAATTGGCCGTATACAGGCAGGGGAACGATAGGATCATATTGCAGCGCACTTTAATGTTTCTCAGTCGACGGTCAGCCCTTTTGCTAACCGATTTAATACAACCAATTTGACAGCAAATCTAACTAGAAGCAGAAGGCCAAGGGCGACAACTCATGCATAGGAGCCATTTATCTATCTATCTCACCTCAGGAATGCTTCCTATCAGAGTTGTCGATGGCCCAGACATTTCCTATTCAAAGGAAAATACCTTACGAAATTCTACGGAATTACAGATGCCAGGCACCCATTGTTGCAAATAGTGGTCATATGCGGTATTGACCTCTAAGTCTCCCTGACGTATTTGACAGGCTATTTTTCAATCAAATTGCTCAATTAATAGCAGAAAGGTAAGAAATGGATATTTACTTCACACGGTTTTCATGTCACCTCATGCTTTTGTATTGCATGACTTTATGTATAACTTTATTTTACCTACTACAAAAATATGCGTTACTTTTTTTAACAGTATACTATAATGCCATCATAGTGTCAGATTAAACTTTCTAAATTTCAGTAAACTGTTGTCTTCATAACATAAATCTGTAAGTGTTATTTTTTTATTTTATTATT
Source organism: Ellobium chinense (assembly GCA_033807755.1). Taxonomy (NCBI): domain Eukaryota; kingdom Metazoa; phylum Mollusca; class Gastropoda; order Ellobiida; family Ellobiidae; genus Ellobium; species Ellobium chinense. Next base: position 11,728 of record JAWQUT010001265.1, on the reverse strand, counting down.
CCCACCTTTCCACATTTCAGATAGGCAATCGCTGGATACGGGGTTGCTCATATGAATCCAATGAGATCCACCATACATTCATTTGTCTAAACATAATTATCCTGCACATTTTAGAGGTGATTTATAAATTACTCCAATATAACATTAGTCAATATAGACGTTTACCATGTATTCATATTCGTTCTTAATAAACATACTGAACGATGTAACATGCGCACCTCCCATACAATAAGCACGCATAATCATTGATATAAGTAGATAACCTTGTGTAATATAGAGCACATTGTTTGATATGTTTCAACCACAATTTAGTTACTGCCAAAACCCGTTACAATATCTTTGGACGCAACAGATATGGAATACAGCGTCCGAATGAGATGAAAAAAGTCAAGTTAACAGACGTGAAGACAGACATGTACAGGAGTCATACTCTCAGTCTTCATTCATTTCAGCCAAGAGAAAAGCAGGAGAAGCTGGAGATACTGTCCATTTCAACATTTTCTGTAGTATAAGAACCGGTCTGTACACACAGCTTCTCCTCTTTCTTCATCTTGACTAAACCAACACCACAACCAGTTGTACAGTTCATCTCAGTGTGTGACCAACATACAACTCTCTTATATGCACCAGAAGCATCATCATGGCGGACACAGACTGATATTTTACCATCTCCCTGTTGATAATGTGAAACAGATGTCACATACATCCCATCTCTGGGTGCTACAAACGTGCCGGTTGTTGGGTCATAGTGTCCTCCTTCATTACATATAGTATTTTTGAAATCTGTAATCAGTGTGTCTGCTTTCACGCGTGTTGCCTTTGTGAACTCTGCAGTAAAACCTACAGGAACTTGTTGTTTCCTTGTTTCTGAAACAAATGTGAACAATAATATTGTGTTATAACAAATCAGCAATAGGGTTTTTGTTTATAGGTAGCAATTTATTTTCTTCCTATTGACTTAAACATAATGAGGTCAAAACTAATGATTTCACTATTGTGGATGGAAGATGTGGTATGGGGGACAGGGTGCAGAAATAAAAGAAGTCTTGACAGACAGACAGACAGACAGACAGACAGACAGACAGACAGACAGACAGACAGACAGACGGACGGACGAACGGACGGACGGACAGACATTTAGACAGAGAGGCAGATAATGTGTGTGAGAGAGAGAAAGGAAAACTAGAAAAAGTGGCACAGAGAAAGCGAAAGACAGAAAGAGGGAAAGTGAGAGAAAGAAGGAAAGGGAAAGTGAAAGAGAGAAAGAGAGAGAGATGTGAGCTAAATGAGAAAAAGAGAGAAGGAATGAGATAGAGTTGAAAGAGACGGATTAAGAGATTCAATAAAACGGAGAGTGACAGAGAGGGAAAATAAGTGCGAGAAAGAGAAAGAGAAGGAGAGAGAAAGAAGAGATAGAAAGAATGAGAAAGAGAGAGAATAAAAGAAATAGAGAAAGAGACATAAAAAAGTAATACAGAGAAAGATAGAGAGATGGTGTGAGAGAGAAAGATAGAGAAGGTGAGAGAGCAACAGAGAGAGAGAGAGGGAGAGAGAGAGAGAGAGTGAAAGAAAGAAAAAAACATAAGAAATATGAAGTGTGAAAGAGATGGAAGATTAATTCCAGAGTCGATTCAGAAAACGCAGATGGTTTATTGATCTCAGACTACGCGTCCATATGTGCTGGTAAGGGCGGTAAGACAGAAAGTGTGCGTGTATGTCTCTCTGTATAAGGACAAAATCTATGTATGTCTCTCTGTATAAGAACAAAATCTATGTATGTCTCTCTGTATAAGGACAGAATCTATGTATGTCTCTCTGTATAAGGACAAAATCAATCATCACTTAAAGCTTATCAGTCGTGTTCTAGATGGACCACTTTGAACCATGATTATAACAACTTCTTATACAATTTTGAAATTGACATTTTGGAAGTGACCTTTTATTTTTATGTGATGGAGCCATTCGTTACACTCTGACATCTTTTTGTGATTGTGAAATCTCTTAGCTATAATTGATAATAAATGCCTAGCATTAGTACAGTGTGTAGAAAAATAACAGAAGATTTACATTAAATTTAACTAATTTCTCTTCATGACGACAGCTTCATTACAAGTGTTAATGAATGTTTTATGACTAATTTACTAATGCACTTTTGCACCAAATTGAAACGGAAATAGGGACTAACATAAATCTTCAAAAGTCTGTAGATGGAAAACAAGAAAATGACTGTGGTTTTGAATTATTTCATACTTCTCAAATAATGTCCCGATCTGGCGGGAGCACATTCAATGATTTAAAAGCAAGATTTATTTAAAGCCTTTTCAGATACAAGATAACTTGCAAAATCTACCAACAAACCAGTCTGCCTGCCTGTCCGCCCGACTTCCGTCTGTTTGTCTGTCAGTCCGTCAATGTGTCTGTGTGTCTCCCTGCCTGCTTGTCTGTCAGCCTGCCTGCCTACTAGTTGGCCTACTCACCTGTCTGTCGGTCCGTTCGTCGGTCAATTTCTTTTCTATTAGGTTTTTTGTCAACATCAAGGATGTTCTTAAAAGGATCGATCAGTGAGGGTCACTACATCATGTGAACTTTCTTGAGAGAATGAAACCTAACAAAGTTTCTGTACGCCATTTCCTCCCTGTGTCTCAAGACTGAATAATCTCTGAATTCCATACACAGCTCGAAAGTGTGCTGTCTGCTTTCTCATTATATACATAGTTTACTGGACACCCATGATGATCAATGGTAATTTGGGTTACATAAAAACTTACCAAGGTTGGAAAGTCTGTCAGACATCTTGGTAACTTGTTTCGTCACCTCGTCCAGCTAGTAAGAAAAATATAGAGAAAGAAGATGATTGTGTACAAGATTAAAAATAAAAAAGATCAGAATAATCCGCCACTGTGAGATGTATACTGATAACATCACCAGCCTTTGGTCTTAATATGGAGTTAAATGCTTTATTCATGATAAGCAGATGACCAACTCTAATAGAGGACACGATGAATGGCACTCAGAATCAATGTATAAAATTCCTTGTCCGAAATTTACTTGTTTCCAAGTTTCCTTTTACTGTTTTACAGTCACATTTTTGATCATAGACTTCACTGTTGTATTCAGACGGGAGACATTAGTTTACTACAATAATAGATGTAATACAAGGTGGTAACTGAGCACCTAGTAACAGAAAAGGGGAATGAGCAGACAAAAACAGATGCTCACACAAAGTAGGATGAAAGGGAAAGTGCTCAAGAAGTCAAATGAAGAGGGAAAATGGAAGAAGGAAAAAAGGTAATGTGGAAGGAATCGATCAGGTGGATACAGTGATTTTTTTGTTTGTGTTGTGTACTCTCTTTGCTTAGCTGAGTGTTGATTTAATATAAAATTCCCGCTTGTTGTCAAAGTAAACACGGATTGATGAACAACATATAAAATAATGATCGTTCCTGGCATTTATCATACCCTCAAAGAAAGCTGCTCTCTCTTCTCTACGCGCATGTGCAGATCATTCAAGATCCGGAGAAGACGACGAAGGGGTGTAACTCTTTGGTCCACAATAACACACACTTGATGGAACTGGAAAATTAAATACACGTTGGGAAAAGTATAACAAATCTTTTAACATAGGTCATTTTTCTTTCTACATTATTAAAGGAAGCTTTAAAGAGCCATTCAGGTAAATGGTACCGCAAAGTCGTGCAGAGACAAAAATAATGTATTATGCTACAGCTGTATTTAGTTTTAAGATCATAGGTGGTTTGTCTTCGCTCGGTAGAGTTAATAAAGACATAACCTAGAAGACGATATCAACTTTAAAAAAGTAATAATTTTTCCCTCCTTCCAAGAGCCCCTTTAATAAAGGCTGGTTATTCTGTTTGAAAGTTATGATGCATAATGTGTCATTGACTGACTTGGACAATAACTGTTTATCTTTTTCATCTTCTAAATACATATACAGGTAGTAGAAATGTGACTACAGACGTATGCCTGGAAACATTCAGACGAACAACTCACCAAGCTTTCCACCTCTTCCACTTTCTTCATGATGTGATCGGTATCTTTGCTTCTCTTTGATTCAAGAACCAATATCCTGTCTTCTAGTTCTCTTTTCTTGTTTTCCTCCCTTTCCCTGTATGACACAGAGCTCTTGACAAACGACTCTGTGGCATCAACTCTGGATGACAACTCCTCTAACGACTTGGACGTTGTTCTGGACATTTTCATCAAGTCAACGATGTCGCCTTTCTCAGCCATAGTGTCAGTTTTAGCAGCGAGTTTCTCTGTAGTCTTCACTAAGCTATCTATTCGTGCACTATCCTCTTTTCCTCCAGCCTCCACCTTTTTCAAGCGTTTGTCTACTTTCTCCACTCGTGAATCACTTTGTTTCATCACATCCTTCCATTTTGAGTCCAGCTTTTTAATCTGCTCTTCTGTATCAACTTGTCTGGCTTTGTTTCGTTTCTCTGTGTCACTGTATTTCTTTTCCAGCTGATTCAATCTTTGCTCTCCTTCTAGTTTCAGCCCAGATTCCATTTCGTCCATCTTAGTTGAAATTCTGATTTCTGTTTGTTTTACAAGGTCACCTATCTCACTGAGTCTTGTTTCTTGCTGTTTCAATGTGTCTGAGCTCTTGTTCTCCAGGATGAGTAGTTGATTCTCTATCCTCTCTTCCTTTTTCTCTCTTTCAATCACAAGAGCCTCCAACTTTTCTTCCAGCCTCTGTTGCCTTGTTTCTATCTCAGTCTTTATCCCCGTCTGTTGCTCAATGGCCTGACTGACTTCACCACGGCATGTTGTGATTGCTATCTCCAGGACTTCAAGATGACGATATACTTTGGCAATGTCTGCAGATTCTGAGAAATGGTTGTTAATTTAAAATATTAGAATATAATATAATTCTGTGTAGTGAATAGAAACAGAAACTTTTTGCTGCCAACGTTTCAATTCTCCCAGCTACCATGTCTTAGCCCGTTTATTGATATTGTGTGTGTATGTGTGTGTGTGTGTGTGTGTGTGTGTGTGTGTGTGTGTGTGTGTCTGTGTGTCTGTGTGTCTGTGTGTCTCTGTGTCTGTGTGTGTGTGTAAGAGAGAGAGAGAGAGAGAGAGAGAGAGAGACAGGCAGAGAGAGTGAGAGAGAGAGAGATGTTTACAATAAAGTAAAACAAAAACTATGAGCACCCCTACATTAATATACTTGATAAATGTTGTTGTTTTTAACCCTTCTATANTATACTTGATATATGTTCTTGTTTTTAACCCTTCTATATTATTTATTATCATTATTATTATTATTATTATTGTTATTATTATTATTATTTCTATAGAGAGACCACCATAGAGATCACATTCAATTTCAACTCTACATTCTCCTGACATTCATTATCAGGAAATCTCCTTTCGAAGAATAATTAAATCATCTACTTGGAATTAAATTACAAAATTAATCAGCAGAGAAGACCAATCCATTTACTTTATTGGTACTATACATTATCAGTTATTAGACATCCCGCAGGTCTGCAGGTGGCATCTGACTTTCTTACCAGAAACAGTGGTGACCCTTTGGGCCATAGATGCAGGAAGGTCTGATACAGACAGAGGAAATGTTGGTGACTCTGAGGAAGACACTGGGCCCTTGGATGCTGACAAGGCTGCTGTTTCTAAAGACAAAACAAAGCATTTGTTCTAAAAGTTGTCTGTTTGTCTATCTGTCTGTTCTGCCGTCCCTCCATCCACCAGTCCATCAGCCTGTATGTCTGCCTGCCTGCCTGCCTGCCTACCTGCCTACCTGCCTGCCTGCCTGCATGTCGTTCTTTGTCTGTTCATCTGTCTACTTGTCTATGTGTTTATCTGTTTGTTTAATCTCTATCCTTGCCTGTCTGTGTGATTCTATTTATAAATCTTTGTGAAGATAACAATATACAAAGGATTTTTGGCTTAGATTACACTCCACTGTGGATCATCTGACGCGGCATTGTGAGTTCCCCTCTCTCTATTTCTCTCTCTCTCTCTCTATCTATCTATCTATCTATCTATCTCTATCTATCTATCTATCTATCTATCTATCTATCTATCTATCTATATATCTATCTATCTATCTATCCATCTATCTATCCACTCTCTCTTCCCTCACTCTCTCTCTCTCTCTCCTGTTTGTGTCTGTGCAACTGAAGGAGGGGGAGTGGGTGTGAGGGAGGTGATACGCCTGAAATTGCTTGACCGGTCCTTTTTATCTTAGAAGGGTAAATAAAATTGGGACGTGTATAAATATTCAAATTACTTTATGGAAAGATCGTGTCTATTTTTTTTTTTCTTTTCATCTTTTCAAAAGTTATCGGCTACACTCTGTCAACGAATTGTTCTACCTCTGTTTCACTACAATGAATAAACTCGTAAGAAAAAGATAGACTTTAATTACTATTGTACTGATATAAATCTAATACCTTGTCCTGAGCCTACACAAGGATATATAGAGATACGTTCTATAGATCTTGTCCACAGAAGGTAAACTTTAATTTACTTAAACATTATTCTCATCATTTGACTTACTTGCTAGCTACAGTAGTTTTGTGTAAAAACCTCTATAAACGATAACCTACCGGAAATCTCCGCTCCAATCCCTATTAAAAGCATCATTGCTGCCTCTAGCATAGAGTTCACATCTGTCATGGCTTTCAGGTCATGAGTTTCTTTCTCCAGAGCTGATATTGCCTTTGATGTCACCTTAGAATCAAATAAAGTCAAATGGTCAAATAGCTAAATCAAAGTATGATCTTTAATGACCATCTGAAGTTTGGCTAGGTGACATGACGAATACTTTTGTAAATTTCTGAAAGTCTACATAGACCTAGATCCATATTTATTGACCAAACAGTGTATTGTAGGAAGAAGGCGATGAAGAGCTGTCCCGAGAGCAGAGAGTAAATAAGGTTTCTACTGATATCTTTCAATATGAAGGTTTTTGACACCTAGTGTTTTTTCTTATTTTGGCCCTATAAACATTTGTGTTTTTCTTATACCACTGTGATTTGGGGAAATTTCTTCCATGGAGGTTAAAGTACCTCTTTTGCCCGATCTTTTAACGGGAAGAAAAAGGGAGGTCAACGTCCAAAATAAAATTCTTCACAAATGTCTTTCGAGGAAGATCACCTCGAATTCTGATTTGGTCCCCAATTTTTCATTTGGCTGGTTTTGACCGCGTGCGAATACATAGGTCTACACATTTTATTTTTTTTTTTTATCTAGAAGGCTCAAATTGTACCTGAAACTTTAAACTTGGATGCTTTATTTGGATCACAGGTCATTTTACACATTTCTACCCTCTGACACTGGCTGGCAGGACCCCCAAAACAGGGGGATATTATGTATTAGCGGATTAATTGGGTTGTATACAATGCATGATGCCCTTCTAATAGATGTCACAAACCTGAAGGGGTCAAGGGAAGAAACCAGCTAGGTGACTATTTTTATTAAAATCTAAGTTATTCATCCTTTCTATGCGTTGGGACCTGTAGAATGTTTTGATGTAAATAACCAATGCAAGAACTGGTTAAGTTTTACAATATGAGCATTTCTAAAAACATTGGTCAGGTGAAGAACACGCTAAGTCAACGCGAAACAAGTCAAGAACAGCCCAGGTCTCAACATGTTTTACATTGTTACTTCCCTTGAAAAAAGAGCAAAAACGGGGTGTTGCCAGCCAAGGACTTTATTCTCATAGTGGAGACGGACATACATTTTAATACTTCGTTGGTTCCACCTCTTAAATAATAGATATTGTGTTACAAGTGGCATAAAATTTAATTTAAATGAATAAAAAAAAATACGTTTTCATATTGGAGTATTTGCACTTTGACATGTTGAAAAGAATGGAAAAAAAAATCTCAGTTTCTCAAAGTCACACTTTCTATTTTCTCAGAGTTACCAGCGGGCAAATCAACCACAATGTATCCAGAAACTTCCAAAAGTTTACGACACTGCATGAAATCCATTAGATGTGGGCTTGCTAGACATGTATAATGTATGCTGGACAAAACTCTTGGTGAAAAATCTTTGAAATGCTTTCAGTGGGATAAAAATTGTTTTAGTGGCTAGATTGCTGGGTGGTGACGGAAAGGCCGCGGATGTGAATCACAGTTGAAATACGACATCGCGTCCTTGAAAGCAACACACAATCCCAGTTCTCACCCAACTAAGATATATAAGGGTTAGGTAGTACCTAGCTATAAACAGTGACAGGTATTGTCGGAGTGTTGTTATTTGAGCGTTTAAAATATTAGCTGCTTGTATCCATTTTACTTTCCAGAAAGCTGAACATGTTATGAGAACACTATAAGGTCTCCTAGGATAAAGCCTGCTAATCAGTGGGGATGTGAGCTATATGAATGCCATTAACACCAATACTACCTATAAGCAACCTAGTTTGTACTAGTATTGCTGCACGATACTTCATTTGAAGGCAAAGTTATTTATAAGACTGAGTCCTTTTGAGTAATATCAATGTCCAAAACAACAAGCCACACACTGAAATGGGGGTTGGGGTGAGTGATGGGGTGAGAGGAGAGGTGTACATCTGCCCCTGGAATGTTCACATCTCCCAGAATCATCATCAACAGCCTTAATCATATGGGCCTATTTCATATTTGCACTTGATTTTATTCAAAGTAAGCTATATTTCAAAATCCAACATTTTTCTACACTTTACATATGATTGTTTTCAAGAATAGGCAAAGAAACCTACACAAACCTGGAGATCCACTCACCTCGTCCACATACGAATTCACTGTCTCGTGAAGTTGGTCTCTCTGTGACGTGATCTGAATCAGTTTGGATTTTGCGAGACCCACAAGGACTTTGATCCGTGCCATGTTTGGGATATGAATTGACTGCTTTCTCCACCTTGTTATTTTATCTGTTGATAACAAAACGGAACGTGCAGCTGAAGTAAACAAGGAACTGTATTAGCCACTGGATAACGTTGACTCTTTCTTAAACTTTAGCCTTGAAGATAATATCCATAAATAAGCAAATAGTAGCCTTGTGTTTCCATTCCAGACATTACCATGGAACATTGACAACTGATCTGATAATGACACATTAGAACTCAGAGGAAGGAGGGTAGGAGGGAAAGTCACCCCGCACTCATATGAGTTCGAGCAAACACTAGTTTTATCATCAAATCTGGTTGACTGATATTCAGATGTTACATGTCGTAACTTTCAAGATGTTTCAAAGTCTTGCCTCAGACCTCACAAATCACTTAAGGAACACTCGTTAAGTATACGAACATTCTGGCTTGATCACATCGCTTATGCTGACTCGTCAAGGGGTGGGAGTGGGG
>JAWQUT010001264.1:0-15051 GCA_033807755.1 Ellobium chinense | reverse complement strand
CCAAGGCTCTATCATAATTTTAGTGGGAAATGTTATCTGTTGTGCTGAGACATTGCCTAGGTGCTATTCAGATTCATACTGCTAAATTTTATGTAATAGATTCGATTGTAGATATAAGTCATGGCAGAATCTATTAAAGGTCTACTAGTCATGGCAGAATCTATTAAAGGTCTACTATGTCCTCCTTGTTCCATGTTGTCAGGGACAAATATGGAATTCATGTTTTCAGTTGTGTCAAGTTCATCCTTGTGGATTACAACTTACAAGTTCTCTCCCCATGACGTCAATTTCTGCAGGCAGATCTTGTCACCATTTATACAGAACAGCTGGTGTTAACTTGGTTTCCTGTTTTCAGGCGTAAAAATTAATCCATGATTAGTTCAATGGGAGGTGGCTACGTGGTCTGATGTAAAGCTAGATAACATCGGGAATTTCCAGTATATGTGTAACGTTTCCACGAAGATAACGTCTAACGACATGGATCTAGGACACGAACACTAATGTCATACCTGTAAACTTTGTAGTGTGGAGAGAACAAGAACGAGTGAGAGATGAACGAGAGATACAAGAAAACGAGAGAGAGAAGGAGAAGGAGAGAGAGAAAGAAAGACTGGGTGACAGACATCGGTGTATTTTACATTAATTAACTCTGTACCTAACTGATGTTTTACCTGCATCCGGGGCCGTAACNGGGGGGGGGGGGGGGGGGGGGGGGGGGGGGGGTGAGGTGGTTCCGAGAGTCACTGGGTCCCGGAGAAGAGAGAAGAGAAAAGTAAGGAAGGTAAAAAAAGAGAACAAAGAGAGAAAGGAAAATTGTAATTCATGACACACAAATGACTACATACTGTCATTATCTATTTAATACTTTTTTTTTGGGGNGAGGTGGTTCCGAGAGTCACTGGGTCCCGGAGAAGAGAGAAGAGAAAAGTAAGGAAGGTAAAAAAAGAGAACAAAGAGAGAAAGAAAAATTGTAATTCATGACACACAAATGACTACATAACTGTCATTATATATTTAATACACACTGATTTTGAATTATTTTGCGAACGAAGATAAAAAAAGCATTTTTTAATCTCACTGCCAAAATACATGTTATTCCAGTGAAGGCAGTAAGTGTAGCGTTGTTTGTGCAATACAATATTTATCAGATTTCACGATTTTCTTTATTTCAGAGACATAATTTAATTGCCTTTGAAATTCAGATGTGAAGTTTGGACAATACAAACAAACACACACAAAAAAGGGCTACTCAAACTTTACAAAAAGAAATGTATCACAGGAGGATGTCGAGCCACTCGTAGACTGCATAACCACAGTGATTCTCTAATGTAAAATTTCAAGATTTTGTAGTGTAAACACGGTTGCGGTTCGGTTGCTAGATGTTTCTTGTTGCTGTGAAGATAGACAGATGAATTCATTACATGTGGATGTATTCTTGTTGAATATTTCTCTTTAGGCTGACTAATTAAGCAGTGTATGGTACCATCAGCTACTTTATCGTAAAACTGTATTATTAGTTATCATTTTGGCTTTATAATTTTAGACCGATCTGACAAGACATGAACCATCTCAAAAACGAAACAAAGCAACAAGTTCATGGCGAAGTCTAAAAGCCTCTTCATGCTAATTAACTTGTTGCGATACAATCCATTTTTTTCATTTGTGTGGAAAAGGACTTCTTGCTTGAACACGGACGACACGCAATTTTCAATCTGACATATCGCCCTCATCATTATTATCATTACATACTATCATTATCACCAGTATGTTTCATCATTGTTGCGTTTATTACAAAAAGCAGCAATGATAGCTACAGCATCCACAAATGATAACAATATCAACAGCAGCAACAAGAAAATAAGTGTCAGTATGGCAAACAACAACATGAATCATTATCCTTCAGAACACCGTAAATTTTCATATTTTGTGTTTTATTANTACCACACGACACGTCATTTGAGAGCTTGCACATTAACGATGGAATCTTTTACCATCGTAGGAATTACATTAGCGCATCGGTGCTGAATGCATCCTCAGCAGCATTCAGCATGCAGTGTTAATGTAATTCTTATGATGAAAAGAGATCCCATCGCTAATGCTCAAGTTCTCAATTCTCAGCATAGTCATCCATGTTGTACACCTTAACACAATGGTTTAGCAAAGGTATAGGTGAGAAGGAGCGTTCACGTTAGATTCCTGTTTCTTCCTTATTAGTCGCAGCCATCTTGGATGCCTAGACACTGATACTTCCTTTGCTAAGGAAGAGGTGTGACTTCCTATTTTTGTCAAACTGCAGGAACCAAACAAACCCAGCCCTTATCTCATGTTTCGACGAGATTCTTCTATGTCAGTCGTAATAGATATGTGCTATTTATGTGTTCATTCAGAGGGGGCACTTAGAAGGGCTCATCAGTGTATGCTCATTGTGTGTTCATTCAGAGGGGACACCTAGAAGGGCACAGTGTATGCTCATTGTGTGTTCATTCAGATGGATCACCTTGAAGGACACAGTATATTATTTTGCTTATTGTGTGTTCATGCAGAAGCGGCACCTAGAAGGGTTCAGACCCTCCTCCCTTTATGCCTCCCCATCGACGGTGCTGCCTCACCGGCACATGTCACTCAGAACAAACTCACCCACCATGTTGCATACCTTAAACGAGCCTGTGGCAGCGACCCCCTGGGGACAGGCGCTCAAATTGAGATTGATCTTGTTCCTCTAGTTCCAAACACTCTGCGCGGCATCAACTCATGAAAATTTCATCCCTTAGGTGTGAATCAGCGAGCGCGACACTGCAGCGCTCATCCACTTAGCAATTCACGTCCAAAAACTTCGGGATTTGTGCTTCAATTTCAAGGATGACTTCCTAACAGCAGGACGTGAAAGACCGCATGGGGTTTGAACGGACTGTTCGATTTATCTATGGTCCTGTCGCAGATGCGTTATTCTCGTAAGAATGATTTAGTAAAATACTATTCTAGTTCAAAATTATTTTCTGAATATTTCATGGGGGAAATAGGGGAGGGTGGAGTGGGCAAAGACAATGAATTAACAACTACAACAAATATTATGTCTGGGTGGCTGTCATGCACAAATTACCTATGTCGATTTTTGTTTTTTGGTTGGGTGTGAGGGGGCAGGCGAGGGAAGGAGGTGGAGGGTGTGCTGGCATCGCACGTAAAGATATGGGATCTGGGAGTGGGATTAGAAGTATGGGAAGTGCATGTACTTTTATCCTGATAGCGCTTGAAATGAAGGCAAAGAGGGAATGGATAACAAATATAAGTGCATGGAGGAATAAGGGACGAACATAACTAAAATCGAACGTATATAGGTTAGATGATTCTGTATTATTAACCACAGTCATTTGCTGTGCATCTTCAGTTTTCAAACACTGCCTGTGTTACCATTACACCAGCTTCAACCAAGACAGCCTCAGCATGGAAATCAGCAACGACAACAACAATGTTAAAAAGAAGATTCACTAACATATTATTATCATACACCTGCTCTATGCCAACATATGAATGGTTGTGTGTGTGTGTGTGTGTGCGTGCGTGCGTGCGCGTGCGTGCGTGCGTGCGTGTGTGTGTGTATGTTTTGGGGGGTGGAGGTGGGGGGGAAGACTAAAATGAATGCTTTCGTTAGAAAGGTAGCAGTGTGAGTGCATTAGTCAATGGATACGTCTAACAGACTCATGTTATTGGTTGGACATATTAAACAAACTCAACTTACTGTAGCTCACATTACATGTCAATGGTGTACCTACAGGTCTAGACTAAAACCACCGTTAATTAACAGAGTAAACAAACCTAGTAACAGCATTCCATCATTCTTTTTGCATATTAATCCAGTTTATGGACCATGCCAAGTGCAATTTGCTGCTATTCCCCCTCCTCCCAACCCCACAAGTCACAAGGTAACTTAACATTAAATTTACAGTTGTTTTAATTTTACCAATGAAAGCTAAGGCCCAAACTGCTTCATGATTTTGATCACTTCGGCCTGATGTGAAGCCATGAAAGGGCACTGGTTTCCATAAACGTCACACTTATTATCAAAATGGCCTTTCCAGAGTATTTAATTTTTGCATGCCCCGCATGATGGTTTTCTTATCTGTGTGTGTGTACAAACGTCTTAGAGCAATGATCCAGAATCAAGACATTTTTCCCCTTCTTCTTGATTTTCATGTGATCTTGCATGTCCAGGCAGTTTATCTAAAGGCCAGGCTATTCCAATCACGAACATGATAAATCTAAGCATTTGAAAAGATGTTGTACTTTCCTACTTTCCATGTCCTACCACTGCACACTCAAATCAGTCCCGCTTTGTTTACTGCCCTTTCAAAAATTTCAGCGAATCTATTTTTTTCACAGGAAATGTTTTTTGCAAGTCAAGCTCAAGTCATGAAAACTAGATCTTCATAAAAAATAAAACAACAAATAACTTCTACAGTAGATGATGGAGAAAAACCTGAGACAGATATCTGAGGAGTGACGGGAGAAAGCAAGAGAGAGAGGGAGTAAAGAAGAATGTGGAAGAGTTTTAAGTATGCAGTTCTGGTTCGTAACAAGTTCCCACCTTTAATTCTGGGTTACATACATCTACCATCAGTATTGTGAGTGGAGTAGAAGAATAGTTAACCTCCAGATAAAACCAACTTTCACAGTGAGGAGACAACAACATTAAAATCCAAAATATTGGTTTGAAACCTTTTATTTATTCTGTCACCTCTAGAATAAAATAGTTGTGCCGCAGAAATGAAGGTTTAAGTAAAAAAGCATGTAACTAAGCTAAGCAGGATTACTGTTACGTCATGTGAAAAGGTAACGTCTTGGGACCAAGTTATAACAATAACATTATCAGCCTTTCCAGATCATATAAATACACATTTAGGGATGCTCTTCAAAAATTCTTTCTAAAAGGATCTCTGCAACACCTTGTAAGATTTTTGTGTAAGAACTTCATGATTTTACTTTAGACTGTCACTAGTTAGTTGTTAAACTATTAAATACAGGGCGACATGCACAAAAAATAGTGAACTCTCCATTTTGGCAGTAAAATCGAGTTTGTTGGATAATCGTGTGGAATTTTCACACAGTATAGTATGGACGGCGAGCAATCAACATAGACTATATTTGACATTAACTTTAAATTGCTCTGGATTCTGAAGTTAAGGCAGGAATGGCCACTGAGAACTTACAATATCCAAAAGCATGTCATTGAAAGCAGCCTTAACATCCTTGTTCAGGAAGGACAGTTTAAAAAAAATTGCCTTTTCAGTAAATCTTTGAACAAAAGTGTTTTAAAACTCATTCTGTCATGGCTGATAAAAGATCACATATATTCCACAGAGCTGAAATAAAAAGTATCTCTCCCATAGCTCTTCTCTCACACATACACAGTTCCACTGTTTCTCACATCTGTATTACCATACGGATTATCTGTTTCTGTTAAAGAATTTAGTGACCGAAAATGTCGATAAAAAACGTTTATGTTCATTTGTTATTTGCCTTTCTCTTCTTAAACTGTCCTTTCAAATCTTTAATTTTATTCAATGTGACATGTAATCTACTTTTACCGTATTGCATAGTTTGCACACTCACTGTGTAATAGTTCGAAATATGGTCTCTAATTTGACAGAACCTGTGCTCTCTTTATAGTAGCAACACATGGTTGAATTTGCTTTGATCATGCTTCATGTCATGGCGTTTGCTGCTGCAAAGTTTGAAAAATATCTGTTGGTTATTGTTAAAGATATTTGAAAAAAAAAATGGACGGTTCACTTTTTCCTGCGCCACTCTGGACCTGGATTTAAATCCATCAACAGAGCATACAATGTCTAGTTACCTTTACACCCATGATCAGGCAAAATGTAATCATCAATGATATTTGTTTTGCATAAAACATCCGAATATACTTATTATCAAATTCACACAACCCACTCAGTTGCTTCATACTGATTATATTTTGCAGTGCTACATAAATTTATAAGAACTTGCAAATACACTCATAGTAAGCCATCGTCTTGATTTAAATTCACTCTCGTTGGCATCCCAGATTCCTTGCTTGCCAAAATTCAGAAAGTTCAAAATAAGGTAACTTCAGAACAAACATCAAAAATTCAATTCTAGAAAAGCGCCACAGACTGCCTTTCAGCGAGAGAACTGAATTTAAAGTTCTTTGCCTAGCATACAAATACTTAAAATGAAAGTGCAGCTCTATACTTTCATGAGTTAATAAGGAGTATGTTCCTTAATAGGGCATTAAGAACAGCAAGTGCAAATCAACTTCAGGTATATAACGTCAGAACAGCAATAGGTGAAAGGCAATTACCCAAACTGTGGAACCCCCCACTGTAGTATTTGTTTAGGAGAGTATACAGAATATCCAAGTGATTATTTGAAAAAAAAATTATGAATGCAAGATCAAAGTAAAGACATTAAATCATAACATGCATCTTGATTCTAAAGAAAAAATTTAGGCACTAAATACCCTACACTCTATTAACAAAACAGTTTTAATATACATGTATAACATCAGCTTGAGGACAATAAAAATGGCAAACAAAAAACACTGAAACTTAAAAGGTTTTCTTGAATCAGTAAGCAAAAATTTGGATTTAGTTATAAAATAACATAAGAAAGCAAAATGATGATATCTGACAAGTAACCAGATCAAATCATGATGCTTGGCCATGAAATGGACAGGAGGAAAGGGCTCAGGGTAATGATGTTACAAAAGTTACCTTTGGTTTGTCTCAGCCTCCATGTCACTATGCCTATGTTACAGTCATGACTGATGGAGTTTGTCTTTTGCAAGTACTGTAGTCCTGGTTTATCTTTGCTCCATAAACAAGTTAAAGCCCATCCTTCTGCTTTCCATCAATTAATCAGTATAAGATGCTCGAGATATTAATCATTTTAAAAATAAAAAAAATTTAAAAGATTATAGCGCCACAATCATTTCTGGAATGGCACATAGAGTCATTTTACATAAATACATGCATTTCAAAGTAATACAGAAATTAACAGACTGCCTTCAATACTATTATATTAAGGAACAAACTCAGTACAACTACACATGCATATTATCAGTTGATATGAAATGATAAAATGCAACATGGACTACAGGCTAAAACAATCTCTGCTCTGTTAAGTGTGTCAATATTACTCTCCATACTCCAAATCCTCTTTAGTAGATGCTAGGGAAACAAAGTCCTCCTCGCGTATGTGTAGAGTTCTAACCTACAAAAATAATAATATACACTGATATTGATAATCATTCCTTCATCACAGATGTACTAATAGCAGGATTTTATTCAGTACAAGAAAAGGACTGCTGTCCAAATACATTTACATCAACAACTCGGGTTCATTCTGCAGCATAATGCTATGCAAAATTCAAACAACGGTGTAATGATGTAAAAAACAAAAACATAAAACAGAGAAATATGTACAATGTGCAATACAAAAGTCCCCAGAAAGTGCCTATCAGAGCTCATTGTCGTATTTTATACATTACATTTCTCAATCATTTTTGAATGGTCCTTTGGAGTCAGCACAATGATTCCAGCACAATGATTCCAGTGCTACTACCAACTCTAGAAGCATCTCTAGACGTCATTATCTTTCAGCATGTCAAGCATCATCTCTGATTCTGCCTATATCTTTTCTATAATCTCAGACGTTATTCCCTCTTGCTGAAAGTTCATCTTGAGAAGTAGAAAAAATCACATGGAGCAAAGTCCAGCAAATACAGAGTGTGAGGGTTAATAGACATGTTTTTCTCTGTTTGGTTAAAATCTGTTGAACTGCTGAACTCTGAGGGAATATCATGCTGGTGAATTGCCATGATGCAGCAATTAATAGTTGTTAGACCTCTTTGCTTGTTGCTGCTGTCTTATCACTTAGTGCAACCACCTTATGATTCTACAATGAAAGTCAGCACTGACTGTCTGACCTGCAGACAGTTCCATGTGATGTCTTTCTCTTTCTAAGGGTGAAAGTTTAGCTGAAAGGATAGAGATATACAATAATACAGGAGTTTGGGCTGATCTGCAGTGGAAACTTGGCATGCTAACACATTCAAAACTCCAGGGAAATCCTAAGCTTGGCATCAGCACTTGAATCATTTTGCTGATTCTGAAATGGACTACATCTAAGGTGATAGAGGAGCGTAACACCAACAGAGAGTCCTATGGGCGTTTAAGGGCACAGTTTGGGGACTTTTCAACCGCACCTAACAGTTATGAAAAACTGTGGCTTATGCCATAACAAATCTAAACAGAAATAAAATATTGAAACATACAACAATATGTAACATTTTCATTATTTATGTCATCTGGTACGACTATATCATATTCGCAGTTATAGATGATAAAAAAAGACATTTGCATCTGTAAATTAAAAGACAAAAAGGGAAAACCAGGGCTGTGTAGCGAATATGTAGCAAAAAAGTAGTTTGATAACAATTTGATAAGTAGCTTGATAACAATATCTGTGTGATTTTGACAACTGAGCAATACAAGGCAAAAACTAAACGTGCCCTCTCCCTTTTATATAGATTATTCATAAACCTATTACCTTTTTGTTATATTATCTACTCATGCTGCATTCAATAAAAATATTACATGTAGATCTATGTTGTTGAAAGAGATTGTTTCAAAATAGTCTAAAGAGAGAGTAATAGTAATATTATAAGTAGTGAAAAAGGTAGTGAGTACTTTTTAAAAAGTAGTGGTAAAGTAGAGAATACCAAATTATAGAAAGCAGTTTTAGAGTAGTGAAATTACTTTTGTGATCAAGTAACTTGTAGTTAATCAACTACTAAAAAAAATAGTTTTTGCAACCCTGGGGAAAACACATATGATTCAAGAAAAGGGCATAATAAACAAAATGCTGACATTCACAAAAGTTGAAACAGTATTAAAGTTTAGTAGAAACATTCCAAAAACTGCAATAAACCAAACAGTAACACATTATTAAAAAAATTTAAAAAAAACTGTCAATGGTCATTTAAGATGAAGTTATGCCCATGTGTGCTCTGGACAATGCTCAGAACCACATTACAAATGTGCTGAATTCTGCTACTAAATATGCTCACGACAGTCATAAACTTACATCAAAATAAGTCTCAGCACAAAGACCTGTCCATGTGAATTTTTAAATACCAATGCAAGCAGAAAATATGTCAATAGCCTAGGCTGAGGTAAGCCTGACTTTGAAGTCGAACTTCAGAATTGCGATGACCTAAACTTAAAGCTACAGAATATATTGTGAGACGGAAGTCTAGAGCTACTGAGGCCATCAATTCTCTCAGAAGTTTAAAAACTTTTACTCTTGGACAAGGGAAAAAATTTTAGTCATCCGCTCTCTTACATGCATCATAAAGCACACATGGACAATAACATTACGATGAACTTTTCTTCACTGAACTGATTCTGTGGGCACTAAAGATAATTTATATAAAGCAATATTTTTAAAATGCACCTTTTCAAAGATATTATAAATTCTCTTCATTTCCCCATCACAGTCTAAACTGCCATAGCCTGTCACAGAATGAAGTATTACATAAAAGCCAGTAATGTTTACTGAATACATTTATTGCTCACAGCTGTGCTTAAGTGATAATTTCATGACCTGCATATTACATTGTGCCTTTCCTACACAAGCAATACAGTGTAGTTTTGAAAGATATACACTTGCACTGGTAACTGATTGATTAGCTTATATTCATGAATAATCTTTGCTGTTTTGACAATGTCTTCTTTTTACAGCTATTTCCCCAAAGTTGGTCAGCTAGCCCAAAACAGTATTGAGCCATTAATGAAAACAGATGGCAAACTGTTGGCAAGTCTTCAAGAATTACAATGTGACAGCCAGTTTTGGCCATGCACAGACCTGTTCATTTATTTATTTTTTGTTCATATTAAATAAATACAGTGTAATGATGACTAAACATGAAGTCACTTAAAATTGTCAGAAAATATGTTCAATACAAATAGACATGAAGAAAATAGGTTATGACAGCCATTCTTCTATGTGAGTTACTGAAAACAAATTATGCAACATGTAGCAGCATAATTACCTAAATTTATTACTAGTATAAAAGCCACCATGCACTCCTATAATCATGTATACATATACAGTAACAAGAGCCAACTCTGGGCACGTATAAAGTCAAGTTTACCAATTTTCAACATGAACCAGTGAAACTTATTGGTATGCATATGACAGCCGCATCTCTTCACCATTACTGACCAGTTCTCCGTCAGCTCTGATGTGCTATTGATGTTACTCAATGTCCTCTTGAAGTCATAGCTCTTTGACTTGCATACTCATGCACTGCTTTTCGCAGTTTCAACCCATCTGATGTTTTCTATCCTGCTAGAAAATTCTCTCCTTCCTACATAGTCTATTTCTCTAAAAAGACAGAATATCTTTCCCTACCTTCCACTATTTACAAACCAGTCAGTGTACATGAGCAGCCTCTTGCAGCAGTGGAAGTAAACACAGACAAAACAACATTGAAAATGGCCACCGTCACTCATTCCAGCCAATGGCAGGCAATGGAGAAAAGACACTGCTTGTGAGCTGTCTTCATCCAGGGCTACTGATCTGTCACTTATGGCTAACGTTGGTTTTTTTTTCTAGCTCCTTTCGCAAGAACAGATCTATACATCCGGACCTGCAAAACCAACACCAAAGCCTGAGATTATAGTCCTTTAATCACAAATTTATGCAGACATCTAACAGACCAAATTCATGTGTAATCATTACTTCTAACCACAGCTTACCAACAGTTGCAGAATAAAGGTGAGGAAGGAAAATCACAGAAGTGACTTTTGAGATTATATTGGAATGGTAAAGGTATCAGTTCTCAAGTAGAGAGTTTCTTATCATATATTTACCAGTAATAATACCCCTTACTAATTATGCTGGACAAAATTAAGTTTCTACAGCCAAAGATGCGGTGAGACATGCCATAGTTCACAACAGAAATGTGTATCAAAAGTATGACATTTCCAAAGAATGACAAACAGGAAATGAGTTTTAAAAGAGTGGCACAATTTTAATTTCTCAAAAGAGTGACAATGTCATTCAAGAGTGTGAAATTCTTCCCTATTTCCCTTGTGGGTGGATAGGGGTGGTACTCAAATTGACAAGTGGTCCTGAATATAGCTAAAAATAAAAGTCTGATGAAGATATTTACATACAGGGGTCTTTGTTGGGAGTAGAGTTATAAATAATATTGTTTCTTTAAAGCTGGAAAATTAATTCTGATTCTAAGTTTAGCAAAAATAAGTTCAAACACATATTCCTGTTAACAGCTCAGTTAAAGAGATAGAAGAAGAAAAGTAACTACAGATTGTTATTAATTCCACACTGCAGCATTAAACGGCTGTGTGCCATGCATTTCTAAACTGTCACTCTTTGGAATGTCAATTTAGCTTGGTTTGTTCACGCTTTTGATACAATCTTTATGAGACTTTTTTGAACAGCTCCTCACAACACACTTAACATGCTCACTATGTTTATCAGTAAGGTACACTCTAAACAAAATGCAAATTGGCAAATTGACTGGGCAAAAAAAGTTTACATCACTTATACCCAGCCTATATTTACTGTGAAATCTCCTTAACAGGTACATGCTTTGAGCATGGAAAACATATCTACTACTGAGGTGTACTTATCATCAAAGTCCACCAAGGTAATGAAATGATGGAACAATAATGGATTTGAGCATGTAAAATTCATTATTAATAACAAGGTATACATATTATCTGTGTACCTAATGCTAAAATTCCCTGTATCTTTACCATCCTTTCCAAAATATTCTCAGCTTTTATGTCTACGGATTACTGAGTTCAAAGATGTTTTGAGCCTGAATATTTCACACATTTTCAATGTCATATCCAGTGAAATCTCTACAAAATGTTCACACCATATCAAGTAACAAACAACTATATGACAAACTCGCAAAAGTGCAGAAAAAGATACATTTAGAGTTATATAAAAAGAATAATGTATGTATGTATGTTTGTATGTATTATATATATNTATATATATATATATATATATATATATATATATATATATATATATATATATAAAATATCTTTATATTGGGACTGGTAGGGATAAATGTGAGCAAATGGAAAATGCATGGGGTCATGGTGAAAGTACTTATTCAAGGTTTATGCTGCAGTAAAATTAGTATCCATGTGGTGTAGTGGAAGCATGTTTAACTTGCTGGATGAGGAGGCCTGGGTTCAATCCGTGATAGGGGCAGGAAGTTTTTTAGTATTAAATTGTTGTCTTTTTTCTCAAAATTGATTTTACACAGTCACCCTGAAAAATTCTTAGTGGCAACTGTTATTAATCCAAGTATTTGTTCTAGCATTCATGACTAATGTAGTGTAATGAGTAAATAACAAATTACTTTTCTTTGTTGTTCAGAGTAATGACGTTGCAGTTAATTACAAAAATCTAGTATTTAATCCAAATTGGTATTTCTGTTGCCTTTTGTATTTTAAATCACTGCAAATATAAAATCAATCTTCTTGCATTCAACAATTTTGGGCTTCTTGTGCCTGCAAATTTTCTTTGTTCACTCAAGCAATCATGGCCCTGGATAGCATTCTGACAATAAATAGTTCCCTGGCACAGTGATTATGTAAGAGTATATTGCCTTAGTAATCTACCTCCAAAATTTGTTACCTGAGTATAACAAGTTCCTTGACTGTGTCTGCCTATGGTAATCAAAATATGTGAGCTATCATGGTGAAACCAAACAGTAGTAGCCTTGAGATAGTGACACCTACCTTTGTGTCAGGAGATCACATGAATGGCTATGGGTATATAATCGCTGAGAATCAGTGTAGACACTATGAAGCAACTAGATCTTTGTCAATAAAACTGGCAGCAATCATTGCTGGCTATTAATACCACCAAAATTTCACGCCAGTTAATTCCTAATCCTAGGATCCTTGAAATCAAACAATAATTTAAAGTTGTAAAAATTGGTTGAGAAGTATTTTAAAGTATCTTATTACTTTAAATGTAATCAACTTGTAGTTAATTACTATCTTTTTCAAAAGTATTCTTTACCTACTTGTAGCTAATTACATAGAACTTTTAAAACAACCCTGCTAAATGGCAATTTTTTTAGAAAATATCAGACTGGGCTCATATTCCTCCTCCTTAGTAAATCCTGCTACCTGCTTACACTAAGAAGACAGTCGCTAACATAGCTGATAGAAGAATTATAAGACACTGTCAATGGTACCACTTACCATAATATTGTACCCTTATGCATTATTAAAATTTGTCTCTGTAGAATGAACCAAACCGATAAAGATCGTCTGAAAATTTGTCAAGGGCTCCCTTCTCTTCAGCAGTCATAGTGTCTAAGGTAACACCTCTGTCGGCCAGTTCTCTTCTGACACTTAACAAGTAGTTTGGATCTGGGTAGCCATAGCTGTGGAATCAAAGATAAATAAGTTCTGATATATCTAGCTTCGAGCAAGTGGCTAATTATTATAGCTGGAAATTATTTTTAAAACAGAATAGATCTAAAACAGATAATCTAGCAGTACTTCTCTTCAGCCATGAACTGTATTGCAAAAGTTCCCAGCAATGATCAACTTCTCTTTCCTATGAGAGGTTACTGTCACATAGATCTTCTTTAGTACTTAGCCAGATGGAATGCATTGCATGTTTTTCATGACCAAATACAACCAAGCAAAACAATTTACAAAGGAGCATGAATAATGCATACAGCTCAGGAGTGACCAAAAGTGTTCTTATTAACAGAAATACGTATTAACAATATCCATACTCTTATGTCGATGAACAGTGGGAATGACAGGATACTGGAATTACAACACAGACAGGAATTAACTAATTACAGTTAGTAATAGTAGCGAAACAACTGTATTTTCACACCCAAAAAGTGAAAGTTGGCACCCTCTTTCTATTTGCTCCTGAAATCAAATAGCCCTCTCCATGCCCTCTTTCCAATGGCAACAATAAGGAAACATCAAGTAAGACAACAAAACATCTTAGAAAGACACGTTCTGTTGTATGTTGGGCTTACTCAAAGAGACTGACCAGGTGAGATAGTTTTATAGTTTCACACAAAGACAAAGGATTCGAACACGCAATAATGGCACATGGCAGACGGTTTGGCTGCAAACAGGGAAGGACCAGCTTGGTTTTACCAGTAAAATCGCAACACTCCTACTGGAAAGCTTTGTGTGTTTATGAAACAGCCATACTGTACTCTTCACTCATTTGATAATTGTGCACACCATTGTGCTTTGACATGAGAGGCCTGTTGGTCAGCTGGTGCGGTAATGAAACATTCAGATGTACTAATCACATGTAAATTAGCATCTTAAAGACACTAACCGAATTAAAAATACTGTACCTACTAAGTGTTTATATGTGTTAGTGTACACATACTTACTGAAATTAATTACTAGATTTACAGTAGAAACTGCTGCTGTACTAGAATTACTAAAGAGAAGCTGGGACCAAAAATATTGTACTCTGTTTTTTTCATACAAAGCATGTCTCTATTAAGTGTGCTCCACTGTATTTAAAAAAAAAAAATTGGTTATGAGAAATCTGGGAGAATATTATTCTTTATTTTATCTAGTAAGTCATGATCCGATAAAATTGCCCAATCATGCCTTGCTAACCCCTCCATGTTGAGTCCCTCTCATTTTTTCTCTCTTTCCCTCTTTTGTCTTGCCCCACAAATAATGGCCCTTCATGAAGCAGACAAAGGGGACTATGGTACTGCCTCCAGAATTATTTATACTTAATGCACACGAAGAGAGAGAGAGAGAGAGAGAGAGAGAGAGAGAGAGAGAGANAGAGAGAGAGAGAGAGAGAGAGAGAGAGAGAGAGAGAGAGAGACAGAGACAGAGACAGAGACAGACAGAGACTGACAGACAGACAGCAGACATGCATGCAAGCAATAATGCACACATGCATGCCTAATGACACATGTGCGCATTTACACACACACACACACACACA
>JAWQUT010001263.1:17620-31553 GCA_033807755.1 Ellobium chinense | reverse complement strand
GGGGGGGGGGCTGGCCGAAGGCAAGGCCTAGCCCAAGATTCCTCACATACCTCCACGAGGTGGCAACTGGAAACGATCAGCGCTCCTGGTTAGTGTTACCGGCGTGATCGGCAAAATGTGTAGGAACTCTATGCCACAGATACAGGCCAATCGGCCCTCGGGGCAACGTATCTAGGTCCTCACAGATGGCTGAAGGGTCTTGCTTGACCAATCTGCGGTCGGAATTGAGTCTATTGTCTCACCATCATNCATGGGGGGGGGGGACATAGGAACAACGACACAGTTGAGGCATGTGTTTCGAGCGCTTAGGGCCATACATGCCGGACGGCGTAACGACCGTGCCAGTCATTGACGGGCTCGTGCAAAGGAGGTACGAACCACCACACCCTTTCCTATCTGATGGGCGAGCTCTACCCCAGGTGGTCCGACTGCCATGGACAGGAGGATCACCGTCTCTCAAAGGGTATCTCGCAACAGTCTAAAGCAAGGTGAGTGCCCAGCGGTAGAGTGGCCAGGCCCCGGAGGCAGGGGTGAGCTGAAGTAGGCCCAGTCATTGGCCTGCCGGCAACGGTGATCCTAAGTGGGAATAAGCTACGACTCCACACCCCCATCTCACTTCGGTCCGGAGGATACCACCCGCCCGACCCCAAAGGAGTTCATTTCACGCCGCTTTGCAACTCCCGGGTTCCCCCTCCTGAGTTCTTTGGAGGGGTGACTTGGCGAACTCGGGGGGCTGTGGGATTTTCCCCTCGAATATGCTTAGAAGTATGGCAGAGTGTTTACGATGAGATCAGAGCAAACTTGAGTAATATTACATTTATTCAAGGATTTCCAAGCAAGCAAGATATTTTGGACTGGAATGAAAGCGCGAGTGGACATAAAATTTTAGTTCAGGATGATCTTATGACACTGTGAAGAGCGACATATTGAATTATTCGTCATCTATTCACATCACATGAATTACTCTGTTATCATGATGCTACAACCAATTTTCTTTCCTAAAATATTTATGAGAACTATAAATTTAAATACAAATGTGTGTGTATTGTCTAAAAACCCTCGAGACAAGCTGCAGGTTCAAGCATTTGGCAGGCAAGTTTTCCCAGGTCAAATGTTGTTTTTTTTCATGAGTGCTTACTCAAAAGCGACAAGCGAGCACGCAAATGGACATCTCGTGGTAAATTTAAGCCCTGGTACACCCACTTACCGTCAATTATACACGCCAATGTTTCCAGGTGAAGACCCCATCATAAACCTACCGGAATAATGCACCCGCTGGATAAAAAATATTAATATTTCCTCAGATTTTATCTAACCATCAAAAAAACCTCAGCAGTTAGCAATATTAAAAACGTTACAAAAAGATCAGATTAGAATTTTGGCTGAAATTATATTAGATGTGTTAGATTACAACCTTATTCTGTCGCCAGCAGATAAAAGAAAGTTGACACCTCATCGGGTGCTCATTCGCTCTATGGTG
This sequence comes from Ellobium chinense, assembly GCA_033807755.1. Taxonomy (NCBI): domain Eukaryota; kingdom Metazoa; phylum Mollusca; class Gastropoda; order Ellobiida; family Ellobiidae; genus Ellobium; species Ellobium chinense. The sequence goes on along the minus strand of JAWQUT010001263.1, from coordinate 30,073 downwards.
CAGAAAGGAATAAGTGTAGCACAGCGAAAAAGAAAGCTCATCAAATTAGAACCAGTGCTACCTGTATTTATTCAAAACTGCTTTAAAACAAAACGCGCTGGCTGACAGTCCACATCAGAGATATGCTTGCCTTACCATCAGATACACCAGAGATTAACTATAATAATATGTTTATGGTAGGGAATTTTCTCGTCAGGAAGTCTGAGAGGGCTTTTTTCCAAAATCAGAATTGATCAGGCCCATGAACAGAACAACGAGAAATTTAAAGGGATCCCTCAACGTCATCAGCTTGATGAAAACGCTAGCTACTTTGCAGAGGTGGGTGCTAGCAGCCCCCCCCCCCTTTCCAGTTTTCCGATGTATGCTAGATGAGTTCGAGTCCAGCATGCCAGGTTTCAAGGAAGACCAACACAGTCGTCATATGGATGATAGCCTAGCCAAGAATATAAAATTTAACAATGATGTGAAATATTTAACCCTCTAGTGCCCAGCCCTATTTACAATGGCACATAAAGTCCGAGCTCCAGAGATCACTTCTGGATCCACTATGCTGGAACAAGCATCAAAATAATAATAATAATAATAATGCGGTTTATAAGTCTCATATCCAGGCTAATGCCCGCTCATGCGACTTCACACTATTATGGTGGGGAGATAATCTTGGTTTGCTTTTTCTTTGTTCCACGAAATGTATCAGATCTGATACGCTGGGCACTAGAGGGTTAACTGGTGTGCTGAATGTCCTTGGCAATCCTTTTCTTGATGCCAGTGGATCTGCCAATTTAGACTTAAAAACTGGTGATGAAGCAAGCACTGAAGTCTGCGAAAACATCCACAAGTTGGAATTCATGGGGATAATGCGATAAAAAGAATTCGTGAACCAATGACTTCAGAGCAGAGAAGTCAAAGTTACAGATCCATTGGGAAAAAAAAAAGCCTCAATGAGGTTGATGTCATCCCCCAAAGTTTCTATGAAGAACAAATCAAAACAAAAATCCAAAGAATTACAGAATACCTACAACCTCTTCTCACATCTTTACATTGCTTGCCATAGAAGAGGCAGTGACCTTGATGAGTTTTTCGCTCACGTGAACACGTGATATCTACCCGCTTTGTCAAAATAATGGCGAACTGCGCACAAGCGACGGCAAATCCGATCTTATTCCGTGCATTCTTGCTGATGCAGGGTCAGACATATCTGAGGCAGAAACTGTCCCGCCTTCATAATGCGTCAGCTATGATGGAGCAGTGATGGTACAACTAACAGTTCCCAGTGGCTTGTTAAAGTTTGGAGATTATGTAAAACAAGCATTTTTACCGAAGCTTTTGTCGCAACCAGCTCATGTCACTAGAGTCAGTGTCGTGTTTGATGACTATCATCAATGGAGTATTACATCATCAGCTCGACGAAAAAGAGGTGAAGCTGGACGAAGGAGAGTTACACCAGAAATGCTTATACCCAGGAACTGGAAGGATTTTTTAAGGAATGACAAAAACAAAAAAACACTCTTTGAAATTCTCGCCAAAGCCCTTGCTGAAACAACTTATTCAAATATATCAGTTTACGCCACATGCCATGTTGATGTGTTGACAAATTCGAGATGTCCTGATGCCCTTCCCCCATGCCATCAAGAGGAGGCTGATGGGAGAATGCTTCTGCATGCAGATGATGCAGTAAGGCCATAAAAGTATTACAATCTGAACTGTCGATACTGATGCTGTTGTTCTAGCCACAGCACTCTACAATAGAATTCAAGCCGATCAAATCTGGACAGGAAAATATTTCAAATATCTTCCATCCATAAAACTGCAACCTCTTTACGGCCACAAAAAAACCGATGGTTTCTTGTTTTTCCACGCGTTCACTGGCTGTGACTCGGTATCGGCATTTCATGGAATTGGAAAAAGAAAGACCTGGGCTGCATGAAACAGCAATCTTCAAATCAGCAAGACGTTTAAAGAACAGTCTCTTGCGCAGCCTGAACTAACTCAAAATCATGAGCAAATATTACAACATTTTACGGTCCAGCTGTACGACAAAGCTTGTACACATAATCATGTGAATGTCGCCAGAAAAGTTCTGTTTGCTCAGAGAGGCTGTGCAATCGATCGAGTTCCTCCAACTGCAGATGCACTTTTCCAGCATATCAAAAGAGTATGTTACCAAGCTGGACATGTGTGGACTGCCTGTGAAATGGGGTTGGAGACTTGAAAATGAAACACCTCTGCCCTACTGGACTGATCTGCCAGAGGCATCGAAAGCTTTAAAAGAGCTCATCAAATGCAAATGCAAGAAGGCCTGCAAGGACAGAAGGTGTAAATGTCTGACTTCTGGACTGACCCTGTACAGACTTGTGGAAGTGTGGTGGAAGCTGTCGGATATGATTTATAAGAAATGTGAGTAAAGCTCGTCCAGTTCTCCTTATATAGTGCAGGAGGGGGTACAACATTAATCATTATGTATGAAAGAGTTAGTAGTCGACTCCGCTTAATCGCCCATCCTCGGGATCACGGTAAAAGTGGTCGATTAAGCGGAGCGGCGATTAAGCGGAGGAAGTAATTTCGGCCATATTTTTGGTAAGAAGATTAAATTTCTTTGATGTCGTGGTTTGATATCGTGCATTGACACCTTCTTGTCGCCAGACTCAGGACAAACTCGAGTCTGACGGTGTTGTAGCGCACAAAATGTTTGATCTCTGCGGTCTCTCTCATTGGCCACCTCGTAATAACCCAGCAGACAATAAGGAGTAGGATGGCATGGTCGGGGTGGACCGTTCATCCACATGACACGTTCTCTGATCTAACCGAAATCCACCAGACAGGCGCAATCAAGGCGTGGGGGGAGGAGACTATACCACGGCTTTCGGCGCAGTAGCATATCGGACGGGCGAAGGCGGTAATGCGTAGCGTGAGACGAAGGGGTACAAGGGGAGGGGGAGGTGGAGAGGAAAGGCTTATCGCACCTATTTCGGGGTCACTCAGTCAACCGGTCTGCCATCCGTTGCGCAGTTAAACCGTCTGTGTACATTGTTTGTTTGTCAACTGTAACCCTTCAACCGCTGATCTTTGAATTCATGGGAGCTGAAGAGTGGTCGATTATCCGGAGTGAGAGGCGATTATCCAGTGACTGTTATATAGAAAAAATTCGGTTCCCTAGAAAAGGAGGCGATTAAGCGGAAAAGGCGATTAAGCGGAGGGCGATTAAGCGGAGTCGACTGTACCTAAAATCTTCCATAATATTACGCACACATTTTGGTTTATTAGGCTAGTCACAGCCTTGCAGGCGCAAGGTGGCGGCGATACAGTTTTCGTTCGAAGAAGATGACGATTTCGACCCAGAACTGTTGTTTATTGTTCGACCTTCAAACAAACAAACTAAAATATGTATCAGTGGAATCCCTGTCGATAAGATTAGTCTATATATAGAGGGAGTACCTAGCGCATATGCTAGACCGGCGAATTTGACACGCGGACCAAGTTATCCAACTTTACACACCAATTACTCAATGACAGCTTGGCCTATCTGCGTAAATTTAGCATTACTGAAAAGCTCAATTTATCTCCCTCAATTTCATATCAGTAACAACAGTAACATTACATCTCACTGCGTGATAGCCCCTGTTAAAGACCAAGGGGTAGGCGTCGCATAGGCCTTTCTTAATGAGCTAGGGTGATCACGTGATTCTCGAGCTATTTTTGGGGAGGAGATATTGGTAACTTCCGGTTTACCTTGTTTCAATATAATGGAAGAGAGAAATCTTCATCTGGCGATGAGACAGACATTTTCGGATATGGTTATATAGTGAAATTGCGCAACACAAGTTCGGGGAAGAGAAATATTATCAAAGAATTGCTCTATTGCCATGCCCTATGTCATGAAACACTCATAAATTGATTTTAATAAGTTTTTAGCTCCACTCGGTAAAAACTACCTGGCAAGAAATTCATTTGCACCATGTGGCTGCAATTCCTATGTGCCAGTTTGCCCTGTTTCATATCAATTCACCTGAAACAGTTTTCTGGGGTCCCTACTCATATTGGCACTTTACAGACACTTGAAAGTTTCATCGTAAGCAATATTGTGTAACGTAAGGTCTTTGCATCGATCAGAGCTAGCCTCTCATCGCGAAGCACAACAGTTTCTAGCCATGTGTACTGGTCACCGGAAGTGACTGTAGCACCGTGCCTGCTCATGAATATTCCATGAGAAAGGTCTATTGCCTGCCTCGCCGTGGCTTTCCTTTCGCAGTCGTACTGTGTTTACAAATGGTGGTGTTGTCTGAACGGCATTTTTCAGTGATCAAAATTTCTTGTTGGTTCTAAGAATCATGTGATTGAGAGAGATGAGTGGAGAGAGATCAACGTTGTCTCTGAGAAAAATACGGCGTATCAAATGAGCGAGGATGAGTGTTTAAAAAATGAGACTAACATTCAATTTGTCTAATGGAAAGTGGCTAGACATGTCTCGTAGTAGCAGACGTGCCATAAAATCCCATTGTTAGCGTCTAGCATTAAAATTTGTCAAGTTCAGTGCTGATCAAAGGAAAATATACATAGTCTAATATACTTTTCAAAGTACCGATAAAGCTGATCTTCTACAAAACGTCTACTTCTAGACTAGACAAAAAGTTTAGGGATAGAGTTTTGAGGCGTATAGAGAACGGTTGGGCTCGACTTATTCGAGTTTGCCGAATTTTGAAAAACCAGTATTGAGCTAAAATCCAGGTCTGAAAAATTTGTTTGGAAAGGGGAGGGCGTGGGGACCTTGATTTCGACTTACTTGTAATCGACGACTTCGTGTTTGACTGTTGTAACATTTGTGATGCTTGTTGTTTGTTGGCTAGTGCCCCCCCTCCCTCTTCCTTTGCTATACGGTCCTGGACCGCGGCTCCGGTCCTTCATGATTCGAGAATGTTGCAGTTAGTAGCGGCTGACCTTGTTGGGATCAGTTGGTTTTTTTCCTCTCTTTTAACTAGGGCGGCAGTGCGTTACGCTCCCGTCCGCTAGTATTGAGCTGTCTAGTGTCAAAGTCAGCTCAACCGTATAGTGCTTTGAGTAAACGCAGTATTCGCCTTCCCGAAGGTTCGGGTAGGATGCTTTGAGTGAACGCAGTATTAGCCTTCCCGAGGGTTCGAGTGGGGCCGCAATCGGAATGTTTTGATTCTAATTAGTCTAGAAGTTGCTGTTCGTACCTTCTAGACTAGCATGTTTGTTTGGGCGCATCACATGATGATGACGTCATTTATTCCAGAATTTCTACTGAAATTATTATAAAAGGCACGAGAGTGAGAGAGTTGAGAGAGTTGGCTATTATGGTCTGTGCATTGTGAATTATTTGCTGGTTACACCTTGTTACCAATAAAGAAGTATTTTGTTTCCTGCACAGCGGACTTGGTTTGTGAATTAAAGTAGCAACGTCAGTGGAGTTTCTAAGGAGAAGTTATCGTATTCAGTGCCTCTTCATTACACGCCAATACTGATCGAGACTTGCTCGCTACAACTGTATTATCCACTTCATAGATTTAAGGTTTTGGAAGCTTAATCAACCCCCTCCTCCCTCATAAATGATTTCAAATTCATCTTGAGATCTAGGGACTTCTAGCACTCGGAGAGTCCTGGAATGCAAAATTATTCCCTGTTTCCCATCCATACACGTAATGACTGAAAGTATTTTCTATAAATCACAGCTGATTAATGTGTGAAGTTTTAGAATTAAGATAAAATATTGCTGCAGTAAAGCACTCATATGGACGCATGCTTTCTTTCACTCGATTCCCATCCATCTCTTTCAATCTGAGTTTCTCTCTCTCTCTTTCTCTTTCTCTCTCTCTCTCTCTCTCTCTCTCTCTCTCTCTCTCTGACAAGAAATCAAAGAAGGGGAATTGCTAGGCTGGCCCATCTTCCCCCACTGCCCCCTCCCCCCCGAGCCACCGGCGGGATCCATCACTGTTTGTAGCAGCTGACTGAAATTGCACGTAGGTGTTGACATGGTATGTGGAAAAAGCGCCATTCATTTTCATGCTTCAAACAGAAAATTGAGATCATGAGGGGAAAAAGAGGGGTGGGTGGGAGGAGAGGGGCATGGATTCAACAAAGTAATCATGTAATCATATAAGTCTATACATAACGGAGTAGACTAATCTCAAGAAAATATACAGATCAAAACAACACACACACAACGAATGATTGATACACAAATCTCACTGTCTTCCACTCCGAACCAAAGGTAAACAAAGCAAGCCAGGCGTAGCTGTGGACTTATGACGTCACATAGACAGAGTGAACGAGGAAAACAGGGGGGATGCAGTCACAGCCGGTCAAGGAATGGGCACGAGATTTGACTCGCGTAAAAGCAATTAGCACGCGTGTAGTCTTATTAGGGTGGCCTGTGGGGATTGCAATAAGTAATTGAATAGGTATAGAAGAGACCTGGTTGCACAGATATTGTAGTTTGTCTTATCATCAGAGAAACAACGGACAGCTTTAATCGTTTCATGATTTTGTTGAGAAAACTTTAAAAATTCATTTGGAGGGGAAGAACAGCTCTAAAGTCGTTTGGACGAGCTTACAAATTCACACAAGTTAATTGACGCATATAAGAAAAATAATGTCCTTTTTATTTATTATGGCCCCTGATTTATGTTATATAGTGAAAAACTGATGGCTTCCAAATTCAACATTTTAATGATCTGTCGGTGTTGTTCTATAGCACAAATGATTACTAATGCCCTTAAGATCCTGTATACGAATTTACATGCTTTTATCATCATATGGATTTGGGATCGCATTTACAAGAGGGTAGTTTGTTCGCTGAGGTTATCTTTTTCATAACATTTGATATAGGGATATACTTTTATTTTTTTAAAAATAAATACATAGAACAGAAAGTTTCTTAAACCGGGAGTTCATAACCTTTGGTTGTCTTCTAAGGTGTTTGTTGACCTTCCTTCTGCAGGTTTTGACCGAGGGTATCCTTGGTGTAGATCATAAGTGACTAGACATGCCATATTCATTTTATATGTTGTAAAGGAGATTGAAATTGGAGACGTTATGAACAGCGGGGGAATTTTGTCACACACACATTGCTCACCCAGTAGACAACCAATCTGAAATTTGTATTTAAAAAATTTAAAAAAAAAACAGCTGTCGAATTTGTCTGAATGAGGGATGTTGTGACAATTTGAAAGCATTAGTTTATCCTCTAAGTGTTTGACCTTCTTTTTGTGACTTCTAGACAACCTGAATTCAGTCACACGGTTTCCTTTTCAGATGATTTTTTGTTTGTTTGACTGGTGATACGGTCACAACATTCTTCCTCAAAAGTTATTTTGTCAAATGGTTTCAATTCTTTTGTTTGTTATGATTTATAAATGATTCTTTGTTGTTTAAAGCATTAAAGTTTCGACGAAAAAATTTATGTCCTTGTTTGAGTGGTTTTTTTTTAATTGCATATTTTGTAACTTGTATGCTTCCCCCCTTCTGTCTATACTTGTGATCTTTCTTACCCTCTCACTGTTGTTTTTTTTTTCCCGTGTTTTGTTCTGACACAAGCCTTTTCTTCACACCATTGTCATGGCTACCTACTTAGCCTTGAGACCTCCAGGAACTCTGTTTCATTCCTAAAAATGATTTTTTTTTTCACAATAATTATTGGTACTATTTAGGGTCCTCTAAAGTGTTTGTTGTCCTTTTTTGGGGGGAGTGGTTGGTCGAGGGTGTCCTTGGTGTGCATCATGGGTGCAATGTGATTGATTTCGCAGTAATTCAACCGCTTCCCTAACCCCTTTTCTTTGTTAAACAATGACAAATGCTCACTCATTTACGGCGAAATCAAGTTCGTCCATATTCTTTACATGTTCTGAAGTGAATTGTAGTTGTAGACTTCGTAAGGTGAATAGCGGTCAATTCTTGTCGCATACATTCCTCACTCAAACGCCTTTACAACACACCCAACTACAATCCTAGCAGAGAATGACAGGTGAAACTGTGACAATTTGACTCATTCAGTTGGTATCTTTTTTAAATTAAAAGAAAAAAAAAAAAAATATATATATATAAGAGACATCATTCTCTAATTAGTTGTTCCNTATATATATATATTTTTTTTAAAAAAAAATAATAATAAAAAATACATTTTTGAGTGAGTCAAATTGTTACAGATTCACCCGTCATTCTATACTACCAGTCTCGTATTTCGTATCCAGACTAATGCTCGCTAACGCGACTTCACACTATTATTACCCCAGCAGGCCAGATCACTCTAGGACTTTCTCAATTCCCTGGGAAAATATACAGTGCCGCTGCCATTTGGAAGCGCTAATTCTGACAATATCTTTCACTGCCTATAGCCAGGTATTCAAAATATAGAGGGGTCGACCGATGAAAATACGAATGAAATGCCTTCCCAAGTTACTTACCGTGGTCAGGAAAACAAATCCATGACCTGTTGATCTTGTCCAACGCGCAAACATTTGGCCACAATGTTTCACATATCACAAACTTGAACAATCCTAGCTTTCTTAGTAGATTCATGTAGTTTCAAAAACTCCTCTTGAACGTCTCACGAACTCGATTTCAACAGTGTATTATGACCTCGAATTTCGGATGTGGTCCGCAAAAGTTGCAAACGTAACGAACTCGTAGCACCTTACGAAACTTGAACTTCACAGTCTGAACTGAACTGAACTGAACTGAACATTTATTTCCAGACCGCAATAGATACATATTGACTAGAGCAAACGAAATAGCAATGCAAATCATTTAGGAGCGAGAAAGCAATAGTCTAATAATTAAAGGGAATAAAAAAAGGGTTGAGCAGCAAGATTTCGAAGACAGCTCAAAATGCCTCCATGATATTTCTAACGAAACGAGGCAGATTATGCATGCTGTAATTTTGGTTGTAACTGAAAAGTAATTTGTTTTTAAGATGTTAGGATTTTTCTGAAATATTTTTTGTAAAAAATTTTCCCTGTCTTTTTTTAAAGCCTGAATATTCAAAATTGTAGCGAAATTCGTCGCCCAAAGAGTTAATATCACACACAGGACATAATCCATCAATGGGGTGTTGATCCACCTTCCAGTTTCCACTGGTAATCTGTGGTTGCTTAGAGGGAATTTTGTCATTGTGGGTCTTGAAAAGTCGAATTTCGACTTCCTGAGCCAATTTGAGATTTCTGCACAAATAGATACTTCATTCATTTATCTTTTATTAATGAAAATGAGGTTTAAATGGTGTTTTTTAGTGTTTTAATGATGCATTTTTCCCTCAAAGGCATGGTTAAAAAGACTAATCTCAAGTTTCTCAAAATCTATATTGACAACGGTTAGTTTACAAATTTGTCCATAACTTTGGAACTAATAAAGATACTGACCGCACATAAAGTGCAAAATGTTCCCAAACTAAATGGGGATTACTATTCTATCTATGACTCAATTTCTCAGTTTTCATATCTGGAAATAAGTGAAGGGTTTTCCCATGCACCCACACATATGAGCTTAAATTTCGGAGCTGTGGCCATATGCAAACTCCTCAACTTAGTTAACGCACCGCGGTAACCACCGGAGACTTCCAAAAGCATCAGTGATGTTCAATGTGGTTGTTAACGCAGTGCGTTAACTAATGTATGGATTGTCCAAAATGTTACAAAACTTACGAATTCAAACACCTCACGAACTCAAAACTTCACACAAATTTCAAACTGTGGCTCAGAAATTTGAACTCATTTGATTATTTGTAAGTTCGTCTGTTTATCCCACTAGAACTGACTTTTTTCCGGCTTCTTTCTTTTTGGCACCGTCAAACACTCATGAGTTTTTTCTCCAAGTATAGAAATATTCTCTAACAAACCCGTCAACCGCTTTTGATTTGGGGCGTAGTATGGTAGATTCACTCTCGAGGCAGAATAAAAGCAAACTTATAACTTACAGTATCAAGGGAAATACTTTTTATGTTGCTATTCTTTTAAAAACTTATGCATTTTAAAAGTTATAAAAGTATTACAAGTTCTTGGACTTGTTATTGAACTTCAAAACTAGAGCTACTCTCAAAGAGCGGTGCTGCAACGTACCATTCAAAATCACCAGATGCGCTTGAATGCAGAATTATTCTTTGCTGCGGGCTTTGAGCACACCGTAGAAAGTAATGGTTCTCCTGCTGTTGTACTAAGGGCTGCTTTTTGCCAGTACAAAATAAAATTAAAAAAAAGATCCGTCAGCTATGAACGCATAAATAGATATAATAATAATGACTGCTGACTTGTGAGAATGTGACGGCAAAAAGCAAAAAAGTCTTTATAAGATGATTACACTTAGGGGACAAATGCATCATTCAGACCTTTAAAGTGCACTTTTGCAATAGAAATTCTAATACACTATATGATGATTAATTGATTCTCATGTTATCTGCATTACAACTTGTGGGAAAACATAGCCTCTCCCCTTCATGTCTGATACCGTTATTTTTATCGTGACAAAATGGGATAATTCAGAGTGACATACCGGATATCGCTATCTACTTAAAGTGCGACTAAAGTGCTAGAAAAAATGTGATTTCCGACAGTTTTTATATTTTCAATATCAAGTTTTAGATCAAAAGTCATCATTTTTGCTAAAAAATAATATTTCGAAATTAATTTTACAACTTTTAACCTATTCTGAAATTGTAAGAAAAAAACCGTACCGGAAACGTCACGTCAGCGCGGAAGTCGCGGTGTTTTCGATCGAGAACAATGGCAAGAAGACTATTGGACCACCAGGAATGTTAAGCAAGCATTCTGTCACAGTTTAGCGCACAACAATAACCCATTGTTTCCAACAATAACCCATTGTTTCCACGTGGGAGCGAGCCCTACTGAGTGCAGCGCTACGCGTCATATCCTTTAGCCCGACGCGTAATAGCCTTGAGGCGTGTACACAGTGTTGGTGACGTCACGTATTTCTGGCGAGGCGAGCAGCGGTAACGCTAACACAGGAGGGCATGGGCATGTGTTATTCTTTGTGATTTCTTCGAAACGCGTAAGATTTGATGGGTTTGAGAAGGTCAGTAGGAAGTTTGAATCACTGATGCATGTTAAAATAGTAATTTCACAGGATTCTGTGCACTACACCATATAAGTACTTTAGTCGCACTTTAAGCTATAAGAAAAGTATGAGAAAATGTATGTTTTCATTGTCTTCTTGTCACTATACTGTCCATTTCAACAAAGTCTACACCAAGAGTTAATACACGCACAGGTACATGCATCTGTCCCTTAATATGCTATTACCTCCTTCCTACTGCGTCCTAATTTTCTCTGGCCATTCCCACTGACAAAAAGATCCAGATGAGTATCTAAGTCATACAGAAAGACTGGGTTTCAATGGGGAAATACAAGTTTTGTTTTGTGCCATGTGCCATAGTTTGAACCTACCCCGAACTCACAAAACCCAGATGGGACCTCAGACTATGTCAGGTCAATTCACATGTTTTACAAGTTTATTAAGTCCAGTTTTAGGCCCAAGGTCAGTCAAGGTACATAACAGATAATACAGTTCAAAGTCATGGAATTCAGTCTTACTACAACTAACTCTACAGCATACTCTACTGTCTTCTTTCGCCCTGTCTGTTTATGCGTCCAGTTGTCCGTCCGTCCATTCGTCCATCCATCCGTCTGTCTGTCTGTCTATATAGCTGCCTCCCTGTGTGTGTGTGTGTGTGTGTGTCTGTGTGTGTGTGTGCCTGCCTGTCTGTCTGTCTGTCTGTCTGTGGCCCTATCAAGATTTCAAGGTTTATTGTCTTGTAGGCCAAGGGCCAATGACCATAATAAAAATAAGTACATTAACAAATATTTATTATAAGACTTGTCCAACTTTAACAGAAAAACAGACTAGCAGACAGACAGACTAGCTGACAGACAGACAGTCAGACTAGCTGACAGACAGACAGACAGACAGACAGACAGACAGACAGACAGACAGACAGACAGACAGCTAATCACACACACACACACACACACACACACACATACACACACAAACAGCTATCAGACAGACGGACAGACAGACAGGCAGATAGACATAGACAGACAAAACAGATAGACAAACCTATCATAATCCTTATACTATCTTTTTCTTGGTGCACTCATCCTTCATAGCGTCACATCTACATAAATCCAATCAGCGCACTCACACACAACATGTACCTCATCTCACACATTCTCCCACCCCATGCCAGAACATACAACCTTCAGTGCATCTTAGCAAACTAACCTATTATACAAGTGTACAATATCAGAAAAATAATCGTATCCGTCTTCCTTAGCTCATATTCACTATTGGCATTCACAAATAACTTTCATAACCTACGTAGGCGAACAAGAAATCAAAATCAACCTTGCAAAGCGACTCCTGAAAATATCGCCCTTTCTCTCTCTCTCTCTCTCTCTCTCTCTCTCTCTCTCTCTCTCTCTCCCCCCC
>JAWQUT010001262.1:6631-19331 GCA_033807755.1 Ellobium chinense | reverse complement strand
CGGCACAGTGTGAGCTGGCCAAGTACTGTGGTGGAATGAGGGGGTGCAACTTTGTTCAACGGTGTCTTCACACCAGACTAGTTTATGCCGTACAATGATGAGCTATTACCTCAGCCGCCGTGCCGCTTTCTCACCCGCTGACGGTTTATTAGCACGGAATCGGTGGCTATTTCCCCAGGGACTTTGACATGATTAAGGCGCAAATAATTATGATGTAGTTCACATTTGACCTCGGCGAACGTGGCCGGGCAATAACTCGGCTGTCTCAACGTCAGGTCAGCTAGTGAAACCTCCACACAGTCTACTGTGATAAACGGTACAACCTCCTTCACAAGACAACTACAACACGACACGACTCCACCTTTCTGATCAATCTTAGTGCCGTTCACGATTATTGTGTTAGACAAAGTCAATGACAGACATGAGATCTAGTGGTCTAGAACTCAACAGCTTTTTCAGTCACTTCACTTNGAGACAGGAGTTAGTGTGACAAGTGAGAGAAAAATAAATGTCTGGAGGGTGGGGGCCGCGGAGGGAGGGGGTGTATTACCGTAAAAATAAACCACGTGATCAGTCAATTTCCGTCTTGATACGGACATCGAAATTTTATTTCTCGATACTCAGACGATACTGCCCCCCCCCCTCCCCCAGCGTTGAAATACACTATAAAAAAACTCTCTGGTATCGGCATTTCCTCAAAATAAACCGGAAGTGATGGAATCGTAATCGGTCTGAGATTTTTATAGTGTATCTTTCTGCCCGCCAGAAAGTTCCAAACATACTGTCTATTCTAAAAATAGGATGACCATGGCTGAGGAAGTCAGTGACGGGTTGAACTCACAGCAAGGCGGATTCCAACAACATTATTGCACACGGACACTGACGTCTTCAACGAAATCAATGGCGGCTCCTGACCATCAAAACCACCCACGCCCCACCCCTCTTCCGCTCCTAACCGTGTTAGATCTACAAGAGCAAAAAACTTCCTAACCACCCATCAGCTCTCTAAGGGGATCCATTTGCTTAAAATTAGTGAGATCGAAGGACGAGCAAACAAGAAGCAGACGAATCAGATAGATAGATAGATAGATAGATAGATAGATAGATAGATAGATAGATAGATAGATATCACAGCAGTGCCGGACAATCATTCTCAACACGAACGTATGACAGAGTTATCCTTCTTGTGCACATGGTGAAAGTAAGGCCCTGTGAAGACTGACTGAAGAGGATAAAAATAACGTTTTAAGCTTAGAGTGAACGCCCTTTCACTGTTGATGTTGCTAGGGGAGGCAACTGGAGACATGAGCGAGAGAAACTCACAGACATGGATGAGTAGAAGTAAGAAAATGAACAAGAAAGTCGGTTAAGTCAAATTAATATGTCCATCAATCTTGTTGGTCTTCAAGACTATAAGGCTATGAGTTTATCGGATGTGATCACATGCAGATTGGTATCGGGCTTATGGCTGGTATCGGACGAGTTATAATTAACGACTTGCTGACTAACTTTCTCCGGAACATCTGGCCAATCAGCTGAATATCTATATAATATTATCTACTTAGGGAAAGTTTTCCTTCATTCGGGGATCGTCGTATATGGAGGATTGAAAGTATCGTTGAACTATTTCTACTAGACAACAGTAAACTATGACTACCATAATATTTTAATAAAAAAGTCTCGTAAGTGTCTGTCAACATCATTTAATTCCGTTATCTGACCAAAACAAGCCACGCATTATGCAAAGCCCAAATTTTTCCCTATGCGAGCAAGGTGGTCATCCTGAGCTTAGGTCAGGCCAGCCATTTGTTAGTGTTAAATAGACAGGATGGTGACAAGTCTGTGTGAATCTTCTAAAGCCATTGTATGTGGCTGGGCTTCAAACAAAATATTTATGTCCAGACAGTTAAAAAGACAGAAGATTCTTATTAATTTACATTGTGAAGTTATAGTTTGAATCTGAACGACCTTAGTCACAGCTGAAATCTCAAAGAATTCGTTTACTGAGAGAAGCAGCGAGATAAATGATGTCATCATTACTTCCCCTTAGGACTCTGCTGGTTTGTGACACCTATTAGAAGGGCAAATCACTCATAGTGTACAACCCAATTAATCCGCTAATATATAAAATCCCCCTTTTTTGGGGCCCTGCCAGCCAGTGTTAGGGTGTAGAAATGTGTAAAATGACCTGTGATCTAAATAAAGCATCCAATTTTAAAGTTTCAGGTACAATTTGAGCCTTCTAGATAAAAAAATAAAATGTGTAGACCTATGTATTCGCACGCGGTCAAAACCAGCCAAATGGAAATTTGGGGACCAAATCAGAATTTGAGGTGATCTTTTTCAAAAGACATTTGTGAAAAATTTTGGGCGTTGACCCCCCTTTTTCTTCCCGTTAAAAGATCGGGCAAAAGAAGTACTTTAACCTCCATGGAAGAAATTTCCCCAAATCACAGTGGTATATTTAGAATAACGCAAAATGTTAATAGGGCCAAAAGAAGAAAAAACAATAGGTGTCAAAGACCTTAATAGGCAGCTAGTACCTGGCATGTTTCCACTTAGAAACACAATGTTTACATCATGGTGGTCGAGGTAGGTCATCTAGGCTATCTGGACAGTCTTTTAAACTTCCTCTACCCCTGGGGCCCTCCCCAGCCCCCCCCCCCCCCCCCCCCCCCTAGTCTAGCCTGTATGGGACTTAGATCTAGATCTACGTGCTGCAGACTCAGTTTACATGACACACGCTTTTTTTAAAATAGTTTTTTTCTCGTTCTCTTTTTGTCCTTGTCTCTCTTGTTTTCCTCCCACCCTCCACCCCCTCCCCCCACCTTTGACACACACACCCAGTGTTGCCAAAAAATGCACCAAATTTGGCCATTTTTTTTAAATTTAAGATTTCATTCGTTCCTTTTTCCTTCCCTACTTCCACCCCCAACCCCACCATCAACCCCTCCCCCCACCCACCCCACCCCACCCCTACCCTTAAGAAAAATCACCACCCCACCCCTTCTCAGCCCACCCCATAGGCTCATATGGTATTGCCAAAGAAAGCTGAATTTTTAAAAAAATTTTTTGTGCAGATGCACCAAACTTTTGTTTCTCCAGGGCTTCTTCCCCAATCAATAACACAATCACCCTTTAAGAAATGCCAATATGATCACTTTTAGGTTTTAAATGTGTGGTTACAAGTGGATTTTATCATCAAGGGTTGCAAATATGGTCAACTAAAAACTATCTGCTCATGCCAAGGTGTTTACATGAAAACAATGACCAGCCAAGAGAGGGTCATTTTTCCTCTCCCCTCCCAATCACCCCCAGGTCACTCCCCTCTGACCATTCCCTACTTGTTCCCTTCCAAACAGGCTACCATGGCTAAATTTTAGGGTTGAACTGTAGGTTCATGGGAGCTATCAAAGTAGCATAGGGTATGCCATCAAGAGAATTGGCTATTTTGAGAGGTATCAAACTCTTAATTGGGCCATAAGAATGATCTAAGGCATATAATTCAGCAACATTGGCACCATTTTGTAGGGAAATGAATGTGCTTGACAGCTGACAGTTGCATATTTCTCCAGGGAACTAACAAAGGCTACCAACACCTCATCCAATCCATCTCAGTGAGTGAGACTCTTGAAAATTTTCTGTATCCCTATGCAAATATACCTCACCACAGGAATATCATTCTCTGTCATGAAAGAAGCAAGAAAGAGACACTTCAACAGTACAGAATGCATCACTATTGACTACTCAAAACATATGTAGGAAATAATTAAATGTGGGGAGGGGTTAAGGTTTGTGACACCTATTAGAAGGGCAAATCACTCATAGTGTACAACCCAATTAATCCGCTAATATATAAAATCCCCCTTTTTTGGGGCCCTGCCAGCCAGTGTTAGGGTGTAGAAATGTGTAAAATGACCTGTGATCTAAATAAAGCATCCAATTTTAAAGTTTCAGGTACAATTTGAGCCTTCTAGATAAAAAAATAAAATGTGTAGACCTATGTATTCGCACGCGGTCAAAACCAGCCAAATGGAAATTTGGGGACCAAATCAGAATTTGAGGTGATCTTTTTCAAAAGACATTTGTGAAAAATTTTGGGCGTTGACCCCCCTTTTTCTTCCCGTTAAAAGATCGGGCAAAAGAAGTACTTTAACCTCCATGGAAGAAATTTCCCCAAATCACAGTGGTATATTTAGAATAACGCAAAATGTTAATAGGGCCAAAAGAAGAAAAAACAATAGGTGTCAAAGACCTGCTCCTCGGGCAAGGGGATTAACTCTCTGGGCACGGGCCAAAGATGAGGAAGTTTGTCAAGTGAGAAAGGAATTGTTTTGGCTAAACCCAAATAAAGATCTTGAATCAAAGCCTTTCTGCTCCCATCATAAAACATACATAAACGGAAAAATACAGTGTCATTTCTTTATCAAACAACTTCTGTGGGCACTGAGGTTCATTCTCAGACAGAAAATTATAAAATTATTTTTGACAAGAACGTATACCTTTCACAATTTGTAATGCTGCCACGTCTTAATATATAGCAATATTATCACACAGCAATAACATTACAACCACATCCCCATGAACACCACAACATGACAACCACATCATCACCATCAGTATAACGTTGTCCGCCCACGTCGAGGTAAGAGCACTATGTCTATGATATTAGTAACTGCAGTAAGCGAGAACAACAACTCATTGTGTACAACCCAATTAATCCGCTAATATATAAAATCCCCCTTTTGGGGGGCCCTGCCAGCCAGTGTTAGGGTGTAGAAATGTGTAAAATGACCTGTGGTCTATCTAAATAAAGCATCCAGTTTTAAAGTTTCAGGTACAATTTGAGCCTTCTAGATTAAAAAAAATAAAATGTGTAGGCCTATGTATTCGCACGCGGTCAAAACCAGCCAAATGAAAAATTGGGGACCAAATCAGAATTTAAGGTGATCTTTTTCATTTTCAACAGACATTTGTGAAAAATTTTGGGCGTTGACCCCCCTTTTTGTTTCCGTTAAAAGATCGGCAAAAGAAGTACTTTAACCTCCATGGAAGAAATTTCCCCAAATCACAGTGGTACATTTAGAATACCACAAATTGTTAATAGGGCCAAAAGAAGAAAAAACAATAGGTGTCAAAGACCCCAACCAGGCAGGGGAGCTAAATATTGTACATGTCCCCATGGTCCTCATTTACACCCTCATTTCCACAGTGAATTTATCACTCTTATCAAAATCCTATTAGAGATCATCTGGTAGCACATCTACTCACTCACTGTCAAACATTAGCCCGACTGCCAACCCCCGGATACATCAACTTCCCCCTCCCAGTGCACAGTTATTACCTCCCTTCCACTACATATGACCGTATATATTATGTCACGTGTACAGAATTATCTTTCTCTATCCTGTATACAGACTTATCTCCCTTCTACCACGTGTACATAATACCTTCCCACTTCCCCGTGTACGTAATTACCACCCTCTAGATCGTGTACATACTTACCTTCCCTCTATCCTATGTACGGAATTGTCTCGCTTCAACTACTTGTACATTTTAAATTACCTTCCTCTGCCATTTGTACATAATTACCTTCCCTCTATCCTATGTACGGAATTGTCTCGCTTCAACTACTTGTACATTTTAAATTACCTTCCTCTGCCATTTGTACATAATTACCTTCCCTCTATCCTGAGTATAGTATTATCACAACCACGTGTACATACCGTACCTTACCTTACCTTACCTTACCTTACCTTACCTTACCTTACCTTACCTTACCATACCATACCTTACCTCTAGCCTGTATGCAGAATTATCTCGCCTCAACCACATGTACACAATAACATTTCCTCTATCACGTATATATATTTATCTTCCTTTTGTCACGTGTACATAATTACCTCCCCTCTATCCTGTGCACAATGTTCTCAGGTGACAGGCCTGTAATTGTACTTTCACTTTTGAGTCCTACAAACTTAGAGGTTATATTTCATCTCCCCTTTTCCCTCTTTTGGCATGCCCTGCTTCCAGTAATAAGGGCTCCAGGGGGGAAATTTTGATATCATGGGAATCTGTGTCCATTTTACTTTATTTTACCAGGCACTATTTAGCCCTGGGCTGGAACTGCCAGCTCAAGGGTGTGCTCAGGCGGAAGAGGAGGGGTTTGGCATTGACCAGTGAAAAATGTAGGGTCTGTTTACAAATAGCAACCAAGCTCAAAATTTCAATGGGCTTGCTAGGGTTGGGTAAGTCTTAAAATTTGGGCCACATAATGAGCTTCAATTTGGTATGGGTCTGGGTGAAAGCTAAAACTTTGGATTCAGAGGGCAGCTCAAAATGTTAATATAGCCCACAGAGAAAAAAAGGGTCCAATCCTTTTACAGGTCTGTAACCTTAACTCAGCACCTATTAAAAGGGCAAATATATATAATGTTGTTCTCAAGGCAAGGCTATTCCTACGATTTTAATTGGAAATCTTTATCATGACATCAACGAACAGACGTGTGGTAATGTGATTCTATTATATATTTCATTCGACCAAATAAATAGTTCTAGATGTTTGCCTGGTTGACAAGGGACAATTTAATCATGTCATTCATTATAGAAGATTTCTCCGTTCCCTCTTCAACACCAAAAATTAAATGTAGTTTAGAATAGATGTTTAGTAAAAGATAGAAAGGTCTAGAAATAGAAATGGTTGACTCACCCACGTGACCTCTGGAATGCACGTCCGACACCGATGGGATTCTGCACGGTCCACCAAGTTTTGAAAGAGCTGAAAATCTCAGCCATTATCCAGACAGGTATTGGATCCGATCAGTCACGTGATAAGAGACGTGTTAATGCGCCAACCGAGATAACCAAGGGAGTCCGGGATATCAAACTGGACATGCCTGACTGGTGCGATTTCCACAGGGATTGCCTGTAGGTGGACACACAGCTTTCGTTATCGTTGTGCTCGCTCTTCCTCTTCAAGAGCCTGGACTATCATCTCCTGTCTCCGATAAGGTTAGAGGTCTGTAATGTTGTTCTACTGTCGATATTAGGGCATACAGTCAAAGGGCGATAATTCACCTCCTTTTTCATTCTTTCAGCATGCGCTGTTCCCACTGATCTTCCGTCCAAGGGAAACGCTGTCTAAGTTCAGTTGCAGGAGCCTTACTGGCAAAAAAAAAAAATTTGGGCCATCAGAGTCAAAAGTAGCAGAGTATAAAGTCTTAGTCTATCCTTTGAACAGATTGTGTAGAAATAATTGTATAAGATGGAAGTCCACGGCAAAGTGGTGAAATTCAGTCCTGAATTTGTCAAAACATAATTATTGCAGGTAGTGTTTCCCAATGGCTTCAGTGGATTTCATTTGTGCTGGTCTGTGATCTGCAAAAGAAGGCCAAAGTTTAATCTTTTTTCGCCTAAATGAAAATTGTGAAAAATCTAAACAAAGTAAATAATTTGAGCACAATGGTGGCACCAGACCTGCAAAATAGCCTTGGTCATTTCTGAATGTTTCTGTGGTTCGAGGAAAAAAAAAATTAAATGGCTCAAAGAGGCTTGTACATTATGGCTCCTGCAATCTTGACGTTATTTTGCCATAATATTAATAGCCATGGGTAGGGCCTGTCAGGTCAAGAATGTGCTCAGGCGGAAAAAGGGGGGGGGGGGGAGGGTGCTAACTTTGACCAGTGAAACAGATAGGATATGTTTACAAATAGAAACCGAGTCAAAATTTCATTGGGCTTGTTCGGGTTTGATCAGTCCTAAAATCAGGGCCATACAATGACCTAAGACCTGGTGGGAGTCCAGCTCATTGCTAACACTTGACGTTTTTGGAAACAATACCACTATTTGATTAAATATCTATATCTTCCTGACCTGGAACATTCCGGAATTGTGAACTGTGCAGGGAGTAGGAAGCTTTAAGTCCAGTTCTCTTGAGCTACTGAAACAATGCCAGGCATACTGGCTGTATAGTTGGCATGATCTGGGCACAGTGAGGCTTCTAGACCTTTCAGGATTTGACAAGTGAGTACGGAGAAAGCACAGTTTGATGGCAAAGTGAATATGGAGAAATTATGTCCTCACTCTCTTGATCTATGATAGAACTGCTGGCCTGAGGTCCAGTTTGAGGCGGCCATGAAGAAGTAAACATCCTGTTGTTGTACGTACTGTCACAGGAGATCTCTCTTGATTTCTGACACCTAGTAGAGAGGCAAATCACTCATTGTGTACAGCCCAGTTAATCCGCTACCAGCCAATGACAGGGTGTAGAAATATGTAAAATGACCCGTGATCTAAATAAAGCATCCAATTTTGAAGTTTTAAGTACAATTTGAGCCTTCTACATTAAAAAATAAAGTGTGTAGGCCTATGTATTCGCACGCGGTCAAAACCAGCCAAATGAAAAATTGGGGACCAAATCAAAATTAGAGGTGACCTTTTTCGAAAGACATTTGTGAAAATTTTTGGGCGTTGACCCCCCCCCCCCNTTTTTTTTTCTTCCAGTTAAAAGATCGGGCAAAAGAAGTACTTTAACCTCCATGAAAGAAATTTCCCCAAATCACAGTGGTATATATGTAGAATAACACAAAATGTTAATAGGACCAAAAGAGGAAAAAACAATAGGTGTCAAAGACCTCTACCTTGGCCGACAGACACAGAGACAGAGAGACAGACATGGAGACAGACAGACAGACAGACCGACAGACAGACAGACAAACAAATAGATAGACAGACAGACAGACAGACAGACAGGGGGAGATATAGTAAGAGGGAATAATGTACAGTTGTTTAAATATTATTATGTTCATGTTTTGTCATAAATATTTCTTGCTTGACCATTGGTCTAAAGGAAACACATTTTGAACTTGTGGCGAACTGAGCGGCTGATATTTTCATTGGCTTTGCACCGCTAGGAACTGATGGGTTGATATTTGATGCCAGTAGTCAGGTAGATTCACTCAGAGCCTGCAGGCTTTTCTAAACTCACTGACTGTGTTAGAACACTGGCTGTGGTGTCAGTAGTGTCACCTGTACTTCATCATACAGCACATCGTCACATTGTGAACACCTCAGAGCTTGCATGTGACCTAGTCTCCTGTGTGTGTGGCACCTGTCAGTGAATAACATCCATCAGTAACATTATTATGTGCTGTGTTCTTGAAAACTTCCAGCTTCACTGAATTTACAATCATGTGTTCATCCTCTTTTTTCATTCTTTTGCTGTTCTTGCTCCAGAGATGATGATCGCAGGATGATGTCCTTGTAATCTCACACCGCCTGACATCCATGTTAAAGTCTATCTGGCAACAGCTTGTTCCTGGTAGTTGGAGGGCCGAGTCGCTCGCTGAGTTTGTCGACTGCAACTTGCTAGAAAGAGAAAGTGTGGGTGACCAGATGAGAATAGAAACTCATCACCTTTATGCACGCCGACCACGTGAAAATTCTTCAAGTTCAGAGATGAAGGACCCCCGTACTATTAACAGTGCACTAAACTGGCCGTCCCCTCTCTTCAACACAAACGATTCGTTCACTAGCTCACAAAACCTTCCTTGCATGGTGAGTACTATCGACACATCAACACAGCAGGGAGACAATAACAAAGAACAGTCAGCTGATGAAGTAAACAACACATCTGATTATGAAAACACTGACAATGTAACCCCTGACTTAGAAGATAGCGGATTTGCTGCTGGGGTAACAGATTTATCCCAACCAGAAACACCCTGTGAAAGAAATATCACACAACAGCAACATCAACAACAACAACAACAACAACAACAACAACAACAACAACAACAACAACATTACCAGCCTCCTCAAAAGCAGCAGCAGCAAACACAACAGCAGGAACCAGGGCACGGACAACAACCACAGCCCTTCTTAAGTGAAAGAAATACCACAGCAACTAGTGAAAATATGTCTGCTGGGAAAAGTTATCCAGATTTTCAAACTTTTAGAGCCATTCACGACACTGATAAACTCCGGAGCTATGTTTTCGACCTCGGTTCTCCGGTCAAAGAAAGATTACTAAATGAGGACCGAAATCAGAATTTCAGTAGGGTCATCAAGGACAATTTTGAAGGGAAAAAGAGCCTGATTGTTCAGACTGACGATTTAATTGTTGAATGTGACCTCGACAAATTCCAACTGCACCGCTGGTTTGTAACGGATGCTGCCATCAGACCTTACGAGTTAATGAGACTGAGACACTTGAACTTTTTTGAACCTGTTGATCCTGATGATATATTAAATGAATCAGCTCTGGCTGCTCTCTGTGTGACCTATATTCTGAGACTTGTTGGGAGGTTGCTGAAGCCGAGATACCGTAGAAATAGTACTTGAATGTCTTTGTAAACATCATGAATGGTTACATTCTCTATACATTTTAAAGGCACCATCATCCTGGACACTTCTTTCTTTCTCTTTTTTTCTTTCTTTCTTTCTTTCTTTCTTTCTTTCTTTCTTTCTTTCTTTCAGTCAAGTAATGTATATTTCCCTGTCGTAATCTCTTCGATGTCCGTCTAGTAAATTAGTCTGCATATCAAAATTTAGCCTTTTTGTTTGCCATGATTCTCAACTCCTCCTCCACACAGTCTTTTCATATCCATACAAATGCTTCTACTTATTCTCTCTTCACCCAAGCATTCCGTAAATTTCATATCTTCTTTAGGTCTTCAAATAAAAAAGGTGATTATATTCACTAGCTTATTAAATTGCACAATACACATGAATATATCTCATGTTCAGTTTTGCTCCACCAAGGTTCTATACCTACATAACCTTAGTCCTATCTTTGACGTATATTGAGATATTTTGCTTCCTGCCGCAAATAATGAAATAAGAATGAAGATAAAAGTTTGACCCTTTTGAATGTTGACTACAGAGTTGATATGCCATTTGTTACGATACGTGTTTTATTTAAAGGATTTGATAATTATTACCTAGAAATTACGCACTATGCTTTTCTGGTAAAAGTATAGTAATTCTATTTTGGGGGGAATCCCCCCCCCTTTTTTTTTGTTTGTTCCTCTCAGCCCCACTCCACCCCCACATACACAAAATACGAATAACAGATTACCATCACCCTATTTTTACTCCAAGGTCATGAAGTACAACAGGCCACTGAGTACACGAGTGAGAACATTTTGTATCTATAAATTGTTGTGCTAAAATGCTTTCTAGAGACTGCCTTGCCCAGCCCAACTTCAAGTCATATGAGACCATGAGCCAGTTTTTTTTTTTCATTTGCTATCCCAGTGAGTAACATTATGTGTCACCACGTGAACACTACTACTGGGTCACTAGGCCTTTATAATGAATAGACGAATATTGTTTTATTTATATTTGATTCAGTTAGTTATAATTATGTCATGTGGCTTTTCATAATAAATACAAGAAACATAAAAAAAAAAGACAAAAAAAAAAAAACTTGGTAGAAAGAGAAAGTGTGGGTGACCAGATGAGAATAGAAACTCATCACCTTTATGTACCTCCTTGACCAAATTCACTGTAGGTGGTGTATGAAATGTTTGGCAAACAATAACACACAATATTACCAATGTATGTAACTAGTAATGGACTGGAATAGCAGGACGGAGAAACAATGTGGACTACCAGTTATGTCTTCTTAGTACATGTGTCCATCATTTGAGGTTGCAGGAGCCTAATTGGTCAAAAAAATTGGACTATCCGAGTCGATAGTAGCAAAGTATAAAATCTGTCCTTTGGACAGATTGTGTAGAAATAATCATATAACATGAAACCACACCGCAAAAAATGGTGAAATTCAGTTTTGAATTTGTAAAAAAAGAATTGTTGCAGGCAATGTTTCCCAATGGCTTCAGCGGATTTCATTTGTGCGGACCTGTGATCTGCAAAAGAAGGCCAAATTTTTAACCCCTTTTCATGTAATTTAAAATTGTGAAAAATCTAACCAAAGAACCCCCACCGTAAAGAGTATATTATAATTTGAGCACAGTGGTGGCACCAGACCTGCAGACTAGTCTAGGCCATCTCGGAAAATTCCTGTGGTTAGAGAAGAAATTTTCATTAAATGGCTCAAAGAAGCTTTTACAATTCGGCTCCTGCAGCCTCGATGTCACTAATAGCTGAATTTATAGCTGGAAATGCTCTGGATATTTATTTACACTTTAAATACATTTTTACATCCCTAAAGAGAGCTTACCTTCATGGGAATGTCATTCAGTTTTTTTAACCCGAAGCTTAATATTCCACCCTCTGTCTTCATAATGTACTCTTGTTTTACCCACTTCATAATCATTAAAAACTGGTGATTATAAGCCCATAGTACCAGCGGCTAACCACAACTATGTTTGGAAATGGTTTATTGTGAAGATTTTAACAAGATTTTAACATCAAACACTGTGTGTGTGTGTGTGTGTGTGTGTGTGTGTGTGTTGTGTGTGTGTGTGTGTGTGTGTGTGTGTGTGTGTGTGTGTGTGTGTGTGTGTGTAGAGGGAGAAAGAGCAGGGGAGGAGTGGTTACACCAATGACCAACAGTTAGTCCGTCCTTATGGTCATAAGTAGTGCATGTAAAGGTTTCACTATAGTGGAGTGTATACCATTTTGTTCATTGACCTTACTGCCAGCGATCTCTGTAGTCATGATGCAGTCTGGCACTGAGGTAATCATGTATAGGCTGACAGGAATACCTTGATATATGGCCAACCCTGCCTCTCCC
>JAWQUT010001261.1:9718-40091 GCA_033807755.1 Ellobium chinense | reverse complement strand
CGCCCCCCCCCAAAAAAAAACAACACAAAAATCTCTCGATACAGAAAAATATCTTCAATGATAAACTATATCTTGAAGGTTTTAAACATTTACTGTTCTGTCTTGTCACGCAAAGATATTAGTTTTGCGCAGAATCGGGCCACAAGATTACTGAATTATTCACTGCGTTCGGCTGACTATTATTTTGCAAGCAACGATATCGTTTCATACCGCCTGGTCAGATACTATGAGAAGAAATGAAAACGAAAGATCAGCTGTGTCATTGGCGGTAGGTCCTTGAAAGTCCCGTTATCAAGCCTAATGACCATAGTGTTATTACTATTGTATGATTCTACACGGTGGTCTGAAGACCCATTCAAAAATTACTTACTGTATAAGCACCAGCCAATGTGGCCCACAACCATCATCGGTTGTAAATTGCCACGTTTAATCTATTCAGGCTGCCCGAGGAAGCCCGTATAGAAATCATGACAATTTTAAAATGTCAGAAGGTTCTATCTGCACTAAATATAAATATAGTAAACATTGATTGACGTCGTCCACTCTACACGGCTGAGTTCCTGACATCTGTTTGCAGCTGCTGCTGCTGTCGGCTGAGGTTCAAGTCAGGCTAAAATCCTATAGCCAAGCTCGTTTTCCCGCAGCCCTCATCTTCATCATCATCATCATCATCATCATCATTATCATCATTATCATCATTATCATCAAGGCAAGAAACAACTACATCTATTGGTGACCAGCTTTGGGATCTGAACTTTAACACTCCCCGAAGAGACTATCTCCCGCTACCATAACCAGTCAAATGTTCTGAAATTTAACCCGACCCAGCCATCGTACTGGACACCCATCAAGCTTGCGGACGTGAAAGGGCGGAACGGGGCCAGTACACCACATTTCTGCAATCAATTCAACGACAGAAGCTACAACTTCAAGCATACTAGCATCGCAATCTACCATCAAAAACAAGTTCAAGAATTCTTCACAACCCGACCGACCGAGACGTCAGTTACTCCTTGTTAACCCCTGCGCTGCTCGCTTTTTGATACACCCGTGCAAAGAGACGGCCAGGGGCAGGGCAGATAACTCAACTTAATCATCAAGAAGCACGATTTCACGCATCTGATTGTCTCCCCTTACTTGCAAGCCGATCGACGCTATCGCCCTCACCCCTGCGCTAATGTGACGGCACTGTGTTCTTCCCTGCACCGACGAGGACTACACACAAAAAACAACCGACCATTGTCTCACCTGCTCAAGACTTGTCCACTCCAGAGCTGCCCATCCTACAAGCTCTACAATATCAACTACAGACCTTCACTACCGCAGTGCAGACTTTGGCCAACAGTTTTCGGCAACAAGTTAACACACAGCTTACGCCTACTCCACAAGTCACCTTACAGCTCTCCATCTTCAGCGGCCGACGACAACACTTGAAGCCATTCTTTTTCTTCCGCCAGTTCCAAGCCTACACTGCACTCCATGGCTAGACTGATAACCAAACATGCCTATATCTCCTCACTTGCCTCCGAGGTCCAGCTGACTACATTTTCAACCAGATGAAGACAATACAGCTACACTACCAACTACCAAGCCTTGTTGATGCTCTACAGATTTACAGATTGCAGAAGCAATCACCACTATTTTCATCTCCTGGAAACTCATACATTCCAGCCAAACTTCAAGACCAGTAAAGACTATGCCGCAGAAGTCCAGCGGTTGTCAAGACTCGCATTTCCCGCTGTTGATGCTACCACGAGAGATATCCTACATCTCCGGATACTTCCTGCGGAATCTGCCAGACCGTCAGCACGCAGAAGTTAACGCCACACATTGACCCCACAACATTGATGACGCAAGAGAAATGCTTGACATCCTCATAGTAGTAATAGACCTCACTACATCCAAGCCCTCCTGCGATACCGTACAGCCAGCCCGGCCAACTCAATCACCAACAAGTCCCGTCGTAGCAGACGAAGGAAGAAGAATCGACCCTCCAACCTTCCTGCGGATCCACCTCATGTCATCCTGTCATCTTCAGTGAAGCCCCACCTCCGTCACAGCCCTTCAGAGACAAGCCTTATCCTGAAGATCATCCCTGGCCAAGAGGTGCCACCTTGTCCACCAACCACAGCGACCCATAGAAACACTGGTCCAAGAGACGACGAATACGACACAAAACTTCCAGTCCGGTTTTCAATGGTCCCATCTGCTTCAAGAAGGTCTGCTTGCAGACTGGCGAGGAAGGATACGGCTGCGGGATGACGTCCTGATGCCATACCGTCCCTGTTCCAGCCTGTGCCGGCCCTCCAGCCGAGATGCCTGATGTCCTATGCTGTTCAACTGAAGTCCCCATCTTCCTGGTGTGATGTATCCCTGTTGATGACTTCTCCTTGCCACTTCCCTCAACGAACCCTACCGAGCGTGTGAAGTTCTGGACCTGAGATGTGCCCCTCTGCTGGTGCACCCCTGCGAGACGTTCCTTACTCCCTTGTGTGCTCCCATGCCCGAGACGAGACAAGACATGTGTGTACCAAGACAAATCAAGATGAACTAGTGGTATAATAATATGATGTTTGTTGTCCAACTAGCGCAATTGTAAACACGAGTTCTGCCACTGCGGAATCACAGTAACTTTAGTTTGCTCAGCGTAATTCATTCAGATTACACACGCGCAAATGAGGTCAGATGGACTGGGTTGGACTGCTTGTCCTGTAGAATAAATTTTGAAATATTTTTTTCCTTGCGGCCAGGAGCCCAGTACACAGAGCTTTTGCCTGTCCTAAGGCATTTGTTGCTTTCATGACCAGTATAGATTATATTACAGCTGCACTATTTGGGGTCAGAGGTCAGAGGTCAGGAAGAGATAGGGCATGCAAATAGGTAACCCTGCCTCCCTTGATGTAGTGTGAGGTCCCAACTGGGTTTTCATGGGGGTGGGTTCAAACTAGAGCCGGTGGTCCAAAAGTTTACTTGTCAACCCCAGTTCAAACACAGTCCCTTGTGTGTCTGTGATGCTCATCTGAAATATTTGTGAGTGGGAATGGCCAACGAAAATTAGGAGTGAGCTGAGAGCAGAAAGTCGTTAGTAGTAGGATATAGTAAAAATATTTGCGCGTGTCTAACCAAGTTGAGCATTTTAGCTCTTCCACAGATCCTGGGAGATCTTTGGGCTTGAAGATCTCACGGAATCTTGATTTTCATCACCGGAATTTGATGCTGTTTCAAAATCTTTCATAGCCTCATTTTGTGTTACTTGAATTTACGCATTTATTCAGTGTACCTTGTTGCACCCATAAAACTTTAACTGTTGCGAGTTAACTGACTGATACAACTTTAGTGTGTTTTCGCACTTGTAACTGGTTCTACCTAAGTCTAAGGTCGTCATTACTGCTTACATAATGCAGAACTACAAGTTGTATTACTGCGATCTTCTCCACATTTCGTTCATATCATTTCATATCTTGTAATCCTTCACAACTATTTTGCACGCTGAGAGTAATAGTGTCTGAATCATGTAACGACAGCTGCGCTGAACGCCATGGTTACTAAATTATGCAACTTCAAATAAACGAAACTGCACCTCACGCATTCATCCTTTCACGCACTCTAAGAAGATCCATGAATTTTGCTTTGACGACTTCCGAACCTTAGAACCTTGCATAATGCTGTTTTAATTATGGGCTTCTTAATGTACGAGCATCCAACTCGGTTTCATCATTTTTTTTCTCAATTTTACTTGAATTTTCACATTTTGAATTTCTGTGCCCACCCGCACACTTAATATTTCACTGTTTGAAGAGTGGCCGGACTTGTTTTAGGAATTTTTTCCATTTTTGCCCAAGTCTAGAATAGTGTCACATTTTTTTTCATTCATTTGTCATGCATTTTCATAAGTAAGTTGACTTTATACTACGTAACAAGAATGATTGTTCATATCGCGATAGACTTCAAGTTAGCCATAAATTACGAGTTATATCACTTAAGCATCCACATGAGACAGATCATTGCACTATAATTAATGACAAACAGTTCCTCCTTCATAAAGTTCTTATCATTTAATGTTATGCAATAGAGGTAGCTAAGCTGTTTCTCGGCACCTTTGAGTCATATTTACTAGTAAACGTTTTTAATGACTTGGGATGAGATGTGCAATTGGTGTATCTTGCTTTGCCCTGCAATTTGCTGTATGACAATAATGTGACTTGCACAGCTATCCTGCCAGCCTCCGTTAACCTTTTTACTGATTGTCCATTTTTTCCACATTGGTGACTAGATAGCGCATTAAAAGGCAAGGCTAAAAGCCTCTGACGTATTAGTTCTCTGACATGTCCGCGTAACCTTGTTATATTTCACATCAATTTCCCTTTAAGTTCATCTGGTTATAGTCTGAGTCTACGCTGAGCGCAGTTGAGCCCACATCTGGCTCCTGTGAGACTCTTCATGCATCCTCCCCACGAGGCTGGCAGGTAGTCTGGAAGCTTTTACTCATGTCAAAATGTCCTATCTGCACTATGCTGGTGTATAAAAATGAACTTTGATGTTGTCCACTCTACTCGGTTGTGTTCCTGACATCTGTTTGCAACTGCAGCTGCCGTTTGAGGTTCGAGTTAGGCTAACAGCCCATAGCCAAGCTTGCTTTGCCGCGTTGCACTTCAACCTCATCAACAGACGACAACAATCCCCATCTCTTAATACATTACAATATCCCGTCTCCCTCCTTTCCTTTCTTCCTACTCAATGAGTGAGGTAAACATCATCAGTATGTACATTAATGCTAGTATATAACCGTTTTGCTTGAGAAGTTACAAAAATAGCAGTTGAATATGATTTTCAAATCATGAACTCCAGTATTTTGATGTTCGGTTTGGTTTGTGTTGGTATTCCGTCTACTTGATTATGGTAATATTGGGGATGCCCTGCCCGCGAAACGCAGCGGACCGACCAGTCGAAGATTCAAACCCGAATCCAATGGACTGAGCGCAAGGGGAACAAGCGCTCAACCATGCGGGCCAGATATTCTGGTGTGCGTTTACGCCTAGAACAAGTTTAGTGGAATGGGCACTCAAGAGAACATCTGTTTGCATAAATATTACGAAATAAATATATCTGCACAGTGTTTATGTCCTGCTTATAGAGCCATATTATGTTACGTCATATCAGATCAGTTTCATGATAATTGTGTTTGGTTAGCAACAGTGTGTCCAGGTTCAAAAGCTACTCGAAGTCCACACTTTATGAGTTTGAAAAGAGATGTTGATCATCTCCTTGTGCGTGACAGAGAGAAATGAATCAGCACTATAATAATATGGATTACCAAAGGTACGACTATACTAAATGTAATTTAAGAAATCAGGTTATAACAGTGAGATACACTCGTACAAAAATCTCGAAACTAAAGGTGACCAACACAGTGACTATCATCAAC
This sequence comes from Ellobium chinense, assembly GCA_033807755.1. Taxonomy (NCBI): domain Eukaryota; kingdom Metazoa; phylum Mollusca; class Gastropoda; order Ellobiida; family Ellobiidae; genus Ellobium; species Ellobium chinense. The sequence continues at coordinate 34,666 of JAWQUT010001261.1, read as the reverse complement.
AATTCCGAGCAACAGAAAGCATCTGAGGGCAATGACTATCACACTATCACAGAGAAATTCCGCAAGCCCATGATGTTGTCCTCAGAATCCATACAACAGGGGATTTCATTGATAATGCTATTATTTACTACTACTATTATTACTACTACAACTACTTCTATTACAATCATTACTCCTCCTACTACAACTGTTACCTAATCACTACTACTATCACTACTACTACTAAACTACTACTGCTGCTGAATTCTTCTCTAGGGCGAAGCAATGGTAAAAGCAGTAGTAGAGAAAGTAGACTGGTGGTGCTGGTGAAGGTGGCGGAAGCGGTGTGAAGGTAGCGGCAGTGGCGATGAAAAGTTTCTTGATGGTATAGTACCTTTTGAATGCATAGAAACTTGCTGTATCTTCTATTGCTCCCATACAGACGTTATTCTCGGAATAGTCTATGCACCCATGCAGAGAGTGTTCTTAGAAAAAGGGCGATAGTTCATTTCTAGTGACACAGAAAAATAGCTAAGACTGACGTCAGTAAAACTACACACAAAAGAATAAGTGCATGTCTAATACTGTATTATATGGGCGCGATAACTTATCAGGTTAATCACTTAACAGTTCTAAGACCTATTCTTAGTGCTGATGGAAGGATATAAGAATGATGAGAGGGAGGAGGGGACGGAGGGAGGAAGGGGGGTTCTTTTCAGTGTTGAACAATAACATAATGTCACAGCCTTCACCGATATACCCGGAATAAATTTTTTTGTAACGCCAGCAACGACGGTTCTCAAGACATTTCGCGAAAGGCCTCTTAGCCATAACTCTAGGTAGAGGAAAGTGGCGATAGGCCGGTTAGTCAACCTTGTGTTATAGAAATACTACTCTGAAGTTTATTAAATCCTTTACACTCCTACGGCAGTATCGAACGATCAGTGCTCCGTGTTTGTTTCGTTTCAGTGTGATTTCCAAGCTTTACTTCTTGTTTCTGAGTGAAATCACGATGATCGACCATCTGCGAAGGTTCCCTTGCAAGTTAACTTTCGGAAGCCAATTGAACCTCGTACTTAATCGACTGTTGGTTTAATCCAATCACATTTGCTGATTTCAAGTTCAAGATTACGTTCTATGTTTAGATACGCAGAAAATTCCTGAACCTATCACTGCAAAGCTTCAGTTCGTCATTTCCCGTAGGCCAATCATATTAGAGGGAAATGTTCGGGCGACCCGACAGGGTCCCAATTCTTTTCCTGAGCTATCCGGGAAACTAGAATCGGCATGCCTGATCAGTTCATAAAATTTCGCTCCAAATTCGAATGCAAATGAACTTCTGTCGTTCTAATTCGAAAAAGACACGTGAAAGAGCAAATCGGGTCAATCGAAACCGAAACAAAGCGAGAATTAGTGAACATGTACTATTTTTACATAGATGTAATAGATATGCCGAAGTTCTTTAAGACTTTCAAAGACCGCAAACGAATCAGAGTGTTTAGGGTATTAAAACTTGTTGCGCACTGAAGTCCTTACATGGAAGACACCACCCTCTCCCCAATTTACTTTTTAGCTGTCATGTCACTGACAGAAAGATATATATGCTTATATCACTGATACGTGGATTTTATCTAGTCTAGCTTCCTCGGTGAACATGGGTGCGATAAGTGAAGTGTATAATCAACGACAGAGTCCAGAATAGATTTTCAGTGCTGACGACATAACAAAGAGGGTGTGTGTATGGGCGCGTGTGTGTGCGTGTGTGTGTGTGTGTGTGTGTGTGTGTGTGTGTGTGTGTGTNGGGCGGGTTCTTTTAGTACTGAAATAGAATATAGTGTCACCGCTATCAAAACAGCAGCTTTCTGTGCGAGGATCTTGTGTTTAAGACGCGCACGGTGTGATAAATAGGATAGTACAGTTTAACTTTAGTCGTATTTCCACAGAGTATTGATCCAAACAGGATTGAATAAAGATATATTTAATCGGTATAGATATTATAATACAGGTTGTTTAATCTTAAATATTATAGATTATGTTACAGTGGTGTCACGTATTATTTACACCTAGTAATACTTTGAAACTGTAATATAATTATAAGAGAGGCTTGTTAGTGCAGGCATATTATCCCAATTTACAAATCGTATCACAAAACTTATTTTCTTTTTTCTGGATAGGTACGAAGAGTATTGCGATAACGGATTCCAGGAAAACAAAAAGCAAAGATATAAGTTGACGAGCTAACCACTGTCGACCATAGGCGACAGCAGTTGTGCATACTTTACATTTGTGCTTTTATTTTTTCTCGGTCAGTGCGGAACTAAAATGTTGACATTATAGTTTACTTAAGTAGTCGAAGGACGTGTTTTTCGTGCTGGCATAGATATGACAAGTTATCCTATATATTGTCTAAGGAAGTAGGTTGTTTTGATTTCTTAAAAGTTTCTTTATCCGATCTTTAGAACAGTTCTGGGATTAATCTATATAGCCTTTAAAAGAGTACTGACTTGTGATAAGATAATCTTATGAGCATGCAGACATTTACATGATTTCGAATGTTAAAATCGTTTTCCTCAGTGTTACTGATTTCAGGACATGAGTGCCTTAGCTATGACAAGCAAGACATGTAAGGAAAATCTGGTTTAAGAAACAAGTGATTGATGTGACTGGGGCATCTAAGAGGAGCTGTCATGTTTCGGGTAGAATGGGCATTCTTGGTGCATTAAAGGCCGAGTGACCACCACAACACCGAGACACACCAAATGTGAGCAGAGACGAAAGCTGCTAACTGGTGTTAGAAGATTGATTACACAATTCCAGTGACTCGTCACCATGGGATGGAAAGAAGCCGAACTAACTGCCTGTGTAATCCGGAAGTCCATTTCGATATGGCATTATTAATCAGGTAAGCTTTCATTTATCTTAAAATTTATTTTTTAAAACTTTCTTGGAATCATTTTTTAAGAATTTATTTAAATCCGTTGTTTTGACATGTCAACTTTAATTTACGCCTTTGGGGGCAGAGCGAAGGGATGTATTCTCCATTGTAGTGCTACTATAAAATTAATTTTCCATGCAACTCGCTACACTTCATTGCGGGGATAGACTGAATTCGCATCTTCTTACCAAGCGCTGGGCGTGGCGGTCGCATGTGTGCGGCTGTGTATCCTGGCAACGGGTATAACACTACTCGCCATGCGGGTGAAAAACCCAATGCCTCCATTAAAACAGTGGTGAAATTATGTCTGAGCCTTTGTTATCACACATAGGCAAATTCAGATATGCATTACAATTTCACTCCCTTACGCCATATGCGATAATGCTTATATTAGGTACCAAACCGGTTGTTATTATGTTTTTGAACGAAGAGGGGAAAATGCGACATACAAAGGCATTGATTACATGGCATAGCTGACATCAGTTACACAACCGCAAACACTTTTGCTATATATTGCTATATATTGTAGACTACTGTTACTCAAAATCTAACTTTCGTTGACCATTCCCACTGATCAGATTCGGACAAACGCATTCGAGCTAACAAAACAAACAAAAAAAAAGTACTTTTAAGAATAATAACCCATTACAAGTAAAATCATGAAAACCCGTTTGACTACTAGCTCTTTCCAGAAAAGAAAGATTAGCTCATCTCTAATCTCTGACCCCGAACAGTGCTGCTTTCATAATTTAGGCAACTGTCATTGTCTCATATGTTTTATGAAAATGATGAGGATGGTAATGATTCAGATGATTATGATAAAGGTTATTATGATAATGACGGTAATAAAATTAAAATGATCAAGAATTTTAACTTAAAATTTAAGGCCTTGCAAATTGATCAAAAAGGGATAAAATCTAATGTAAACCATCTTAAAAAAATACTGGTACAAAATGAAATTCAATCCAATAAGAGTCCAGTTTGAATCACAAGGAACTGAAGATAAAAAACAAAGCAACTGACAAGGGAAGACAATTGGTCGGTTGATATCACGTGACAAAAACTTTAAGCAGAAGATGGACTCTGACCATTTTATGAAGAAAACACTAGAAATATGCCCGTTCTTTCAAATGGTGCCCGATCTTCATTCTCAGTTTACTGGAAACTATGCCCGTTTTATAGATCAAGACTGCACAGAAGAGATAGCTGAGGTTGTGAATGAAAGCCCTACGGGCATGACTCAGTTATATCGCAGATGTGACTATGCCCGTTCTTCCAGTGGAGTCCTCAGAAAAGCGACAAAAGGCCACAGCTAAGGTCAGTAGGCCCCTGGGAGGTAGGAAAAAAAAAAGATAACTTCAACTTAGGTAAAAATTTCAAAAGTAATGAGCGTATAAAATATAATCTCTAGGCAAATGTCGCGGGTCACATGACCGACCCCGGAAATGACAGTTTGACAGGACAAAGGGTTTGCAGCCGGTTTGTGGTTCTTTATACGGTATGGAAGGTAACGTGTTTAATGATTTTCTACTCCAGTTTTAAGAAAACTACAGTGTAAACAAAGCAAGCTGCAAACAACCTACTTTACGCAATCGTCATAATGGTTACTTAGTACAGTTCTTTATTGAAAGCCTTCAAAAGTTGTCTCTCTGGATCAGCTTAGAACATCGAACATGAGGGCTGCGTTTCTTTGGTCCCTCGTATATGGACGGTTAAGAGCACATGGAGGCTATCCCACATTTTGTCAAAATTTAGTTTTGGGTGTCAAAGTACAAAGTAGGTCATAATCTACCTGTGTGCTAAAAATAAACCTGCTATTTTTATTATTTGGCTGGTAGTAAATTAAAGTTTCGTTGTGCTTTTATAGAAATTACAGTTTTTTTTTCCCGCAAGAGTGGTCCAACCCATTCACAATGGCCGACGACAACAAGTTTGGATCGATAACAGAAAACGATACAAAAGTGAGAAAATCAGTCATGTCAGGTAAGTTTTTGCATTATTTTGCATTATTTTGTGTTCCATCATTACTTTATTGGTTTCGACAACATTTTCATGTCAGAAAAGAGTATTATATTATTATTATGCCATAGAAACCGGATAATTTTCAGCTTGCTAGGATGGGATAGACCGGTTGAGTCTCTGTCGTACATAATTTTACTACTTTAGGGATAGCCCGTCTGAAAGAACTTGGACCATTAGGTTCACGAGGATTGTGGGATAGACCAGTTGTGCAAAACATTTATAAAGAAATTGGATGAATTCCTTGGGATAGCCCCATAGATCAGTTGATCTCATCAGGTTAAAATACTGTTTTATACAGCTGTAGATCTAGATGGTTGGATCGACACTTGTCCAGGTGTTTCAGGACTTTAATCCCCTCAATTATTTATTCACTTATTCATCATCATCATCATCGTCTTCATCATCATCATCATCATCACCACCATCATCATCACCACTACCACCATCACAACCACCACCGTCACCAACACCCTCACATCATCACCATCACCGTCCTCACAATCGTCATCTATCTATACATAATTTGCATCACTAGGGCTTGATAATGACAATCCCCCCACACACAAACCTCCCCAATGCCTCACCTACCCACTCCCNCCTCAATGCCCATACAACTGACTATGTTTGTTTTATTTTTCATACAGAAAGTGACCCGTTTGACGATATGGAAGTCATCCATAATAAGATCTTAAGCAACACAGAGATAGAAGTCGTCAGCAACAGTACTATGACAGACACTGAGTTTCAAATCTTTATAGAAGAGCCTGGTGAGATTCCAATTAACAATGTCTAAAAAAACCAGTCTGGATGTCATGAACTGCAACGCTGTGACTGACACAGAGTTTGAGGCTATTTTGCAGCAGTCTGATGTCAGTCAACCACAGAGCTTCACAACTGACATTGTTCATCAAGAAGCAATGGAATACAATGCACTAAATTATAGTGTCCCATCACCATCATCCCAAGACTTATTTCATACAGAAACTATCCAACCATATGAAGAAATGTTTCATGAAATTAGTGAACAGCTTACTTACGAAACAGAATCCCAAGATCTGTTTGAAACTGATTTACCAGATGAAGTTAATGACCCAGACTATGACCCAAAAGCTGATTCTGCACCTTCCTCTGAAGAGTCAGAGTCAGAATATAACCAGCAGAGTATCCACCAACAGTCTAACAACATAACTGAACAAACACCAGAAGAAATAGAAAAAACGCAACCTGGAATAAGCACTGGTCGAAAACGGATACGAGATGAAGCGCAATGGAAACAAAATCTGAGAAAGCGCTATAGGAATGAAGGCAGAGACTACACTACAAGAAATGGGAAACGAGTAAAAAGAAAACATTTAGAAGATAAACCATGTGGATGCCTTCACAGAAAATGTAACGAAATTATTCCCTTTTCCCGGAGAGTAGAACTGTTTTCAAATTTTTGGAAACTAGGGAATTGGACAGCACAAAACACCTATATTCTTGGACTGATCAAGCTAAAAGAGGTGAAGAGAAGAGATGACCGTGACAGGCGCAACAGAAGGACTAAAGAAGGCCCAATAAAACCAAAGAAAACTCCAAAAGAATGTACAAGGGAATACAACATTCCTAATGAAAGTGGTTTAGCTGTAGTTGTGTGCAAACAATTTTTTTTGGGTACATTTGGGATTTCAAATGGAAGACTTACTCGAGCCTTGGAGAAATTCAAAAAAGTAAACGGCCCACAGACAGACATGAGGGGAAGAAAAACCCCGAAAAACAAAACACCAGATCACAAAATTGAGAATTTAGTTTTTTTCCTAAACAAAATTCCCAAATACGAATCACATTATTGTCGGGAAAATGGGAAGTATGAAAAATCAGGGTACCTTTATTTTTCACCAGGTCTCACTCTCTCCAAGATATACAGTCTTTACAATGAAGATTGCATGAAAAATTCAAAAGAAGCTGTTTCTGATTTTGTCTTCAGGAAAACGTTAAAGGAAAAATTCAAAGTAAAAATCCATGCACCTCTAAAAGACACCTGTAAATCATGTGACCTCTCTAAAGCACAGATTGATGTGGCAAAGAAAAGCAACAATATTGAGAGGGTAAATCATCTGGAAAAAGAAAAAAAGAAACACCATGATGAAGCTCAGTTTGTTAGAGATCAACTTATGACAGATCTGACAAAAGAAAAAACCAAGGTCATTTGTTTTGACTTACAAAAAACTTTACCAACTCCTGTTTTGACAACCGGTCTAGTCTATTACAAACGCCAGCTCTGGACCTATAATCTGGGAGTTCACGACGAAGCCAGTGGTGAGGCCATTATGCATATGTGGCATGAAGGTCAGGGGTCTAGAGGTCCCAATGAAATAGGTTCCTGTTTACTCAAATATGTAACAGCCAATGTCAATGAAGAGACCCTCATTGCATATACTGACACTTGCGGGGGGCAAAATAGGAACATTAAACTCTCTCTCTTCTGGCTTTATATTGTCTCTAATCACTCGAGTATCTCAGTTGTAGATCAGAAATTTTTTGTGTCTGGCCACAGCTATATGAGCTGTGATAGAGATTTCGGAATAATTGAAAATAAAAAGTCAGCTCATCCATACATCTTTGTGCCGGAACATTGGGTTGATTTAGTAAATGAGAGTAATAAAAAATTCCAAGTTCAGAATATGTCAGAAAAAGATTTGGTTCATGTGGAAAATTTGCTTAAAACCATTGTCCACAGAAAGGTTGATACACTTGGAGAGAAGGTACAGTGGCTAAAGATTCGATGGCTTCAATTTCGGAAAACGGAACCGTTCAAAATATTCTTCAAGTACTCTCTTGCTATCGATTGTCCATTTAGATGCCTAGATATTGAGAGAAAGAGATTAAGCAGGGACAAAAATGTGGTTATGCCTTCAATGTCAGAACCCTTACCATTGCTATATCCACATGGTCATGCCATTAAAAAAGCCAAGTACGATGATCTGCAGAAGTTACTGCCTTTCATCCCACCGATACACCATGACTTTTTCATAAAATTGGTGCATACTGCCAATGTAGGCAAGGTTCGGTCTGATGATGACAATGACATTTTTGAAATAGAGGATGAAATTGAAGATGGCCTAAATGAATAAAGTATTTCTTGAGAGATTTGATTTTTGTAAATTCTATTTCAAGTTTATCTTATTTTATTTTACACGAGTCATTTATTTTTAATAGCCTATTGACAAAAATACTAGACATACAATGTAATACATACTTTGCAGAGATAGGTTTTCTTTCACTGAGTTTTGATGCATTGTAATGTAAAACATCGTGTGGAATGTTAGTAAGCAAGTAAGCTTATGGTAAATTTACGTTTATTTTGTTTCTTGGGCATCTATTGTTTCCATTAGTTATTTGGAACGGATTGCATATACAGAGAATTTGGCGATGTAAGAAACCAAGCCACTTTGTCTTTTTGTTCTAGTAAATAAGGTTAATTTTTCATGTGTATGAATGCCATGTTTTCTCATATGAATTTTAGAGTGCATGTAATATTTATCTTTGTGTTAGTTTAATGCATTAGGAGAAAAATGCTCAATAGTTCAAATGTTTGCTTGTAAGGATGATTTTCATGTATTTGCTTGTCTTATTGCTTTAATAAGAATTAATTTTTTCAGTTAGCTTTTGAAGTTCAAATGTTTGCTTGTAAGGATGATTTCCATAGTATTTAATTGTCTTATTTCTTCAGTTAGCTTTTTAATGTGAACTCAGTATCACCAAATTATTTTTATTTCTACATTTTTTTGTGATTTTCATTTTACGGTTAAATCATTACCATATCATCATCATCATCCTCCTCCTCATCATCATCACATCATCATCATCATCATCATCATCATCATCATCTTTATCATCATTATCATCATTATTATCATCATCAACATTATCATCATCAACATCATCATCATCATAAAAATCATTAATGATAACAACAAAAATAATAACAACAAAAACAACAATGACAAAACAGCAACAGCAGCAGCAGCAGCAACAACAACAACAACAACAACAACAACAACAACAACAACAACAACAACAGCAGAAGCAGCAAAAACAACAATATTTCATTTTGTTTCATTCAATTTTCTCACAGGTGTGTCAAATGTTTGAATCTTAATAAATCTTACTTTGTTTTAAAATATTTATTGTGGTTTCTTGACATTCTATGAAATTTACTTGATAATAATTATTTACTTAATTTAGACTTAAAATATAAACTAAATAAGAAAATACCACTTTGCCACTGAGATGTTCTATTGTCTACACAACAAAAGCGGGCTAACCCTTGGGCTAGACCACTAATCCTGCTATATTACAGTAAGACTCGAATGGGCTATCCCTGGGATGGACCATTTAGCATGTTATTAGTTTCCCAATTAAATACGCACAACTGGGCCAAAACACCATTTTTATCAAATAACATGAGCCACAGACAAAGTTTCCATAAGCGATAATCTTGTTGTCACACATCGTATCTTAGTGCATAGATGACATCAATTTTACAAATAATTGTTAGAAATTAATGACACACGGCCCCATAACAAGAGGCTCTAATTTTCAAACTTGAATTTCTCAAAACAAACTTTTTTTGGATGGCCTCGTTGTGCAATGTGCTCTTAACCGTCCATATGTTTACAAGTAGTGCTAGGGAAAGGATTCATGATCACAGTAACTGACTATATAATACAATCTAGAATTAGTTTGTGATCAAAGTTCGCGGCAGTTGATTCAGTAAGGATGAAAGAAGAACATCGCTCGTTTCTAGATATAAGAAAGAATGCCACGAAAGGTAGACCCCAAAGAAGTTTAAGGACTGGATACAGTACCGAAACATACTGTTGAAACCCTCTTAGAAGAAGATCAGCTTCACGCAAAGTAAAGCCAGATAAAATATTATCAGCACAAATCACTCCTGGAAGTCGCCAGTTTTAATAGTCCAGGGGAAAAGAGAAAGAAATATACACGTTTCTGGAACAATACTGTAAAGAAAGCTGTCCATACCAGAAAACTAGCATTAAAATAGAAAGAGATCACACCTTTAAACACAAGACAGAATATAGCACAAGCAAAGCTGCAGCAAAATGCGAACTACCATCAAATATTACAAACAACTAAACTGCCAGAATCAGAAATGGGCGGACACATGCGCAAATCCTGAACTTTGAAAAAAACCATAATAATATCTGCCATCTATTGAACATACTGTCAGGAACTCATCAAAACCAATCCAAACACCATTTCAACTACAATAAGTAAAGAGGTAAAGCAAAATTAAAGAAGTACATTGCCATCATCAACAAGTTCATGAGGAAGAGTACATTTCACAAGGCATTCTAAATAAAAGTTCTGAAAGCAAAAATGAACGTTAAAAGCCACAAGGACACAGCTTATTTGAAGACAAATTAACACGAGGAAAAGTTGATGATGATATCAAGAAACTGTAGGTTAAAAAAAAAAAAAAGAAGTCACTAGAAACTAACTAAATAATCAATAAGATGTTGATCAGTCTGAGAGTCATATAGAAAGACAGTTTCTGTACTTGATTAATGAAACCTGGAATCAAAGAAAGATTCCCACAGTATGGAAAATAGCCACCATCAAATACATCAGTAAGGTGGAGTCCAGATAGCCAAGAGACAACAATCATCTTTTTGGGATTTTAGCAAGCTAATCATAGAGTATGGCGGAAAGGGCTCTTCTTCAGACTGAGAAATGTGGGCCTCCATGGGAAACTTTAATGATGGAATCAATTCTTCGCACCTTAGAGGCTAATGTACAAACCAAAGTTAACGCAAACCTATCTTCCAAACCAATAGTAAAGAACGGGTTACATCAAGAATCTGTATTAAGCTATAATTCTAATAATCATGTTCAATAAAAATCTATCACAAGTTTTGACGTCAGAAATGCTGTGTTAACAGACTGATGATGTTGGAATGTGGTACACCCACAAGTATCCAGAGCAAGCCAATGACGACTCAGTGAAGACCTCCCAAATTTGAGCCTCTGTTGCAAAATTTGGAACATAACGATAATCTGACAAAAATTGTCCACTCTCTGTTCATTCACTGCCACACACACACACACACACACACACACACACACACACACACACACACACACACACACACACACACACACACACGCACGAAAATTTGGAGACAGAATCTCGAAAAGGAAGAGAACCCAGTGTGTTTGGAAGTCCAGGTTAGTCGCCAATTCAGTCTTAACAAACACATAAACAACATTGAAACGAAAGTAATACTGAGGTTAAATCTCATTAAAGGAAAGAGCCTAGCCTAAACTGGGATGCAGACAAATGGCACTAAGAGGGCTCTATCATGGTTACACGTGAGCCATCACAGATTACAGTCTAGCTCCTTAAATCATATGGCAGCAAAACGACATAGGGGAAACTTGACAGGGTATAAAATGAGACACTCTGTCGAATTTCTTCAGGAAGTTAATCTACACCTGTGGTAGCCTGTCAAATACACGCAAATGTTCAGTCTCGTGGATTGAGGAGACTAAAGCAGTTCCAGAAATGCATGAGCGATGCAAATGCCTCAAAAGAGAACATCCAAACCGAAAGATGGTTGACAACTGAAAGATAAAGGAGAGACTGCAAGAGAGATCGGTCTTCCATTCTACTAATTAACTATCAAACCACCATCATCTGACAGAGAACTGAGAATTAAAGGGCTAACATCATGCACCAAATTAAATATTTGCCATCAGTAGCTTGAGATAAAATTGAACCTATCTAATAGCAAAATTAACTAGAATGCAGACCCAGATGTTCTTGTCAATACCACTTGAGATCAGTGAAATCTAACTAAAAGACTAAGTTATATCTATACCAAAGGGTTTCATTTAAAACCCACGGAGAGTTTAGGTTATGGCATAAATGATCAGGGGCTAATCAGAAAAGCATCCACTTGCCATCAACACATCTCTCCACCACAGTCTACAAACTGTTTTCTCAGACCATCGCTCACCAATTTAGTATTCTTTTACTCGTAGTCAGCCTTACTCAGAGTCAGTCTTACAGACCCTTAAATGTGAGAGAGATGGAAACCCAGACATGTCTCAAATTGTTAATATCATTAAGACCAAATCATTACAATGTTTGAAGTCAGAATCAGTATTTGCAAAACATTTAGTCTATCCGCACTGGATGTAAATAAGTAAAGCAAGAAAACTATAACAACTTAACAAATTTAATGCACAAATTTTCGGACTGGCGTCCTTCTTCAGGTGTAGAAAATAAAGGCAGAATCATGATGCTGTGGATCCAGGCCACTCTGAAATGTTTGGAAGTGGAAAAACTGACAACTCGGCTAAGCCAGGGACCATTTTACCACACTCCCACTGTCCCCACCATACCAAAAATAATCCGTTTCAATTTATGGGTGAATGGTTGAACTCATGGGCCAGAGAAACAACAGGAGAACAATGTGCAAATACGGGGTATATGAGGAAACCAAATCCATCAGACCCATCAGAAAGAAGAGGACAAGCTGCCATATTCAGCGTATGCGGCCATCATGTGCAGCTGAACCATCACCTCGATATGGTACAACTTCAAATACCACCAGTATGTCCCCTGTGCTTATACAACCAACATAAAGTGAGTCACAATCTCTTTCACTGCCTATGAAATTGTTGACTCAAGAGACCTTCTCCTTCCTTCTAACTTAGACCCTGCCAATATACTTCACAGCACTCTGCAGCAACCGGAACAAACTTCTGGATATCACTTCATGGCAATGAACTAAAAGAGGGTATAGCTATAAATTTAACATTAAAACGTTCTTAAAACAGTTGCGACAATTCCTTAACTCCTCACTTCCTACAACCGAATTTCTCATGCTCACAAAATGACATTTTATGCTGATCATACTATCAAACACAAACATTCGAACTCTTACTCTTAATTATGACTTATACGTTTATTTTATTTCGACCAGCAGTAGCCAGAAGGTTTTACTACATAATGTAACAGAGTCTAATGTGATATCAGCGCAAATCACAGTGTAGTGGTCAGTTGTTCAAAACAAACAAAAAATCCTTGAGATTTATGAAGAAATCATTGAAATTGAGGTCTTTTGTTCTAGCTCAATGACGTTGGAAAAATCATTATTTCCAAAAACTGGTCTACATTCCAATAAATTTGTAAAGAAATGTTAATAACGCCCTTGTACGACCGCTCGCAAACTTAAATAGTCCAAATAATTTTGTTACTTTTTAAGTAAATACACAATCAGTATGTCTGCTGATGGAGGTGAGCATTGATACTGTTCTTAGTGAGGCATTGTTAATACAATTAGATTATCAGTGCGCAACTTTTTGTTTTTCTCTCACTTCTTCCATCTTTACCGAAAACAAAAACGTCGTGTTAAACCATGACCCATTCCTTTTGAAATGGAGTTTAAGAGCCTTAAGTTTACACATAATGTTAGCATTTAGATCAATTAATAAAAGTCACTTGGTGTACTTCTAATGAAACAATAGCAGTCTGTGATCTCAGACTTGCCATTACCTATGGTTACAAGTGTAATCTGATACCAAAACGGTGTCAGTGCATGGCCGTGGTAAATAAATGTACAGCTGCAATACGGACGTATCGATGCAAAACCTCAGTATCTATATTCTAGTTAGCCACTGCCTATTTGCAACAAGATAAAATCTGCAAGGTTGTTCCTGTGAGTTACTGGACCACTTGTTGCATCTGAGATACCTTTTTTAAAATTATTATTTTGTTGTCATTATGATTGAACGAATTAATTTCGTAGAATAACTCACAACAAATATAACTAATGAAATGTGACCAACCGTGACTCACTAACTGTTGATTAATTACGAGCTGCGTACTACCAAAGTATCAATCCAAAGTATATTTGTTTACCTATCAATCCCTTTCATTGTTTTAAATCCAGCTCTTAAAGGCTGGCATAGGTATAGAAGGAGAACAGAAGCTCAATGAGACATTTCACAAATTTGAATTTAAAATTCACCCTTCACACCGGGACACTATTTTTTTTCCGAAATTCAAGAGTATAACATTTCCTAATTATATTACAGATATTTTGCAGATCAATGATTTATTGTCTCTTCAAGCATCAAGGTGAAGAAAATTGTATTTGAAATTCAATATATATATATAATTGATCTGAATTGAGACAGTTCCTACTGCAATTTATGGATTGGGCTTGTCTTCCTACGGCAACACTCGGATGGCAAATTTTAAATCAGGGGGAATTGTTCATTATGCAAAGATTTCCACTTCAATTATCTCTTTCCAAAATAAAAAAAAAACCCTGCCTCTTTGGCCTCTGATATCAGGCTGCATACAGATTTAAGAAAAGATATTTATTCCTGGATAAAACTGACGAATCCCGAAACAATATATATTTTTCAGGTGCTCAAAGGCCCAACCCTTCTAACGTCCGTCGAAGAGTGACAAGGGATGAACTCAGAGCAATTCTGCAGATGTATTTCCATTTCCAGGATGCCCTTCGGATACAGTTCGCCATTGCTTCACTATGGGACCGGAGTAAGGCAAAGCGTCTGTCTGTCTGTCTGTCTGTCTGTCTGTCTGTCTGTCTGTCTGTCTGTCTGTCTGTCTGTCTGTCTGTCTGTCTGTGCTATGCAGTGTTTGGCTAGGCAAATAATTTCAATAATTCAGTTCTCAACAATGTTTTTTTTTTNAAAAGAAGATTTTTTTTTTTTTTTTAATGTCTAATAAAACTATAGATCAAATCTGTTTAACTATTAGTCTACGTATTGTGCCCCGAATTTCTCTCCAATTCTTCTCAATTCTTGGAGACATTTGCATAATAGTTTAATCACGTTTTTTTTTTTTGATTTTTGTGGATTTTTTTANNNNGGGGGGGGGATTGAGATGGGATGGGATAGGAAAGGGAAAGGGTGGGAGATAGTCCAATCTACACAACATAATCATTGTCTCGAGCTGTTATGACTACTTTTTTTTTTTCCGTAACCATGAGTATTTCTGACTAGGAAGTTATTGCACTAGCAAATAGTATCATCACTTAATTATATACCCACCAGAGATGCCGCCTCTGAGGCTATTATCTCATATTATAGATTTGAACCTACATGATGCATTTTCTATGATTAGTATTGCACAATTCCATGATGCAATGTTTATCAAATAATTAGTATTAGGGGCGTATCACGCATCTCTGCGTGCTTTTGTCTCCCGGTATAAACAAACCGTTACTGGCTGGCTCACGGCCCTTGACTTGATGAATGATCACTTTCCCAGATACGGCTGTCTATAAGCCGATAACTCAAATTTTCATTACTTAATTTGACTAGATTAGATCTAGAACCCGGTACCAGTGAATATGATTGTCATGAATAGTATTACCCGTGATTACTTTTTTACTACTTATTTACTATTTATTATACGATAACCAAACTGGAAATTCACAGATGCCTTTCTTGCTCAAGCATTACTTTGGAGAATACTTTCCCATCTTACTTAGGCCATTGTGACTATATTTTATTATAAAGGTCATGTGACAAAGGCAGAACGAGAAAAAGTATTGGAATTATAGTGTACAATGGTTCATAGGAATTTTATAATGTATTAAAACTGTTTGATTTTGTTACTTGCAAGAATTGTTTGCGCCGTATATCATACACAATTGAAACTCGGTATATATTCAGCAAAATGTCGGGAAATAACTGTTCAAACAGTATTTTAGATCAATTTATCTTGTGCACGCCTTGGTGTGCAGTCCTGGTACTGTTATATTTGGATTGACATGGACAATTGCACGCCAAATTGCAAATTGATGCATTACTTATGGTAGACACATGACCAAAATGCGTCATATCCGGACACGCTTTATAGACTTCCTTGAGATGATATACACAAATGTTCAAAACTCGTGTATTTTTACGTGCACGCATTGACAACCCTCTAATTCCATCGCAGTATGATCGTGGTCACTACTGTATATGTATATTATCATGAATGATATTTATACCCATCAAAAAAAGCTACGCAACAATAGAACATGTCTCGCAGTTCAATCTGCCTTTTGAAATCCATAATTCATTATGTCTCAACATCTTTATTAGGGTCTCTAGATAAGAATGAAATAGATACAAACAATGTAACAACGGTTACCAAATTAATAAATTTCACGTGCGACACTTGACCATAGCAAAACGTGCTACTGTTGGCTAATTTGGCCTGCGTTCTTAATTCTTTTCCTGCGGGGTGTCTCACTTCAGTACTGTACTGTGAGGATTCTATCAATTACAATCTTGGTTTAATTAAAGAAATTCCAGTTTGTGTCATGCCTTACATGACTTTGGCAGATCGTAACATAGCTTAAGGGCATTTGCAAGCTGGCATTCCAATGGCCGAGATTGAAAGAATAATAATGGTCAACAGGTGCAATCAAATTAATAGAGACTGTGGCACTGATTTTATCAGTCTGGAACTGCTGCTGATCGTCCCACAGAGGGTTAACAGAGGGCGACAAATGTCATTGAGGACCGGCTTATCCTGCGAATTTATGAAAGAAATCCGCAATAAAAAGTATTCTCACCAATTCAATGGGCCCGAGGTGCCAGGTCGTGATTGATGCAACTGGCGGGTACAGCTGGTACAAGCCGCATAACTGGGGGTACTTTCTTTAGAGTTTCCTTGCGGACAATTGAAACAAGTTGAATGGTTCAGATATGATTCTTCAGTGTACAAGAGTCTATTCCTCTACAAAATGTCCTCTTTTTATATGTCAAAGGACCAGAGATAATCACTAACAACTTTGTGTTGCGTAACTTTTTTGACTAAGTATATAGTTCTATACTATATAAATCTTCGTAAGGCATATTCCCTTCAAGACAATTGAAGGAATATTTTTATCCTTTATCTTACATTTCACAGATATTCCTATATCATGTGCGTCTCTGTACAGAGAGATCATGACACCTACCCTAAACAGACTGGAGCAGGAGACTGGTGATGCAGACGAAGACATAGATTTGTCCCAGTGGAGATGAAACACTGATAAATGCCTTCTGGGACAGAACATAAGGATTATTCTGGCTTTAAACAGATTATTAGTATGGAAAGATGCAGTGAGAATAGTGTCCGTGTAAGCGAGTATGATAGCATGGGGTAAATGTGATGTGCATTGAAGCGAGACAGTTCCACAAGGTCTTTGACACCTATTGTTTTGTCTTCTTTTGGCCCTATTAACATTTTGTGTTATTCTACATATACCACTGTGATTTCGGGAAATTTCTTCCATGGAGGTTAAAGTACTTCTTTTGCCCGATCTTTTAACGGGAAGAAAAAAGGGGGGTCAACGCCCAAAATATTTCACAAATGTCTTTTGAAAAAGATCACCTCAAATTCTGATTTGGTCCCCAATTTTTCGTTTGGCTGGTTTTGACCGCGTGCGAATACATAGGCCTACACATTTTATTTTTTTTAGCTAGAAGGCTCAAATTGTACCTGAAACTTTAAAATTGGATGCTTTATTTAAATCACAGGTCATTTTACACATTTCTACACCCTAACACTGGCTGGCAGGGTCCCCAAAAAGGGGGATTTTATATATTAGCGGATTAATTGGATTGTACACAATCAGTGATTTGCCCATCTAATAGGTGTCACAAACCATAACATGAAAAGGGACTAAACTGTGACGCTGAATGAATGCAGTATTCATTAGTCGTATAGCGTTGGTTTTAGTTAAGTCCGTGGCAAGATGATACATATTAATATTATCACTATAATCAACAACATCCTCAAATTTGATATCTCAGAGGCACTCCACATTCTAGTCGTCATAATCTATACTGAGTGCAAGATCTCTACCAGTATTGTTATAGCACTGTTACACACACTAGCCAGTTATACACACTAGCCAATTTAAAGAGTAAACACATGTGTTGCTTGTCTGGAGATGTCATACCTGTCTCTCATCGTTGTTAATGATGACGATGACGATGACGATGACGATGACGATATAGTCCCTGTAGCTGTGGGCAATAGGCACGCATTGCCTCTGGTACAAAAGCGCATGGCTTCCTCTGTTGTGTTATTGTTGTGTATAGTGTGTTGTCGATAGTTTTGGGCTGTGTAAAAAGCCGGCACCGCAGGTCTGTCAGACATGAGCAATGAAGCTGTAGTTATTCAACACACTCTATGTGATGATTACATTGCCAACAGTTCGTGCACTGGGTTAAATCGAACCCCCGTTGCTTATTGACTGGTACATGGTCTGTCTTCAGCTGGAAAATGGGGCTTTTAGCCAGCTGCTTCAGTTGGTGATGCCCCCAACTAATAATCTTTTCGTGATACTGCACAGGAACTGGGTCCACCTTAAGACGTCATTCCCAAGTGCCCTTTGTTAAATTTTCCTTTTCTCAGAAGATAAACTTAGATATACTCTGTCGTGCACTCGTTGAGAATCATGTTGTTGAAGAAATTTTAAGGAAGAGTGACTGCATGTAACTTTTAGAAACTCTTGGCTTAGACGAAATGTTCTTACTGACATCTGGTATGTGCTCAGACTTGCCATCTTTTTACATGCTTTGACTTTGAGAATATGTGAGAATATGTGAGTTTTTCTTGGGTGAATGAGGCATGTATTTTTTGTTAATGGAGATAATTTTATTACAGTATATTGTCACTTCACTGATATACTATCATTGGTGCAAACAGATAATTTTTTAATACTATTCAATGTATAGTATTTTATGATCAGTATTGGCATCTCCTAGTGATATATTTAACGAAAACGGTTTAAAATGCAATGATGCTTTAGAGCTAATTGTATGTTGTTCAGTTGTGTGTTTATTCAAAACCACGTATCTCTCTGCTACATTAAAATGAAACCAAATTTGTATAATCAAACTAATTAGAATATGTGTGACTCTCGAATTTGCGATGTTATCTATCTGTTAGCCCTAATCATAATGATGATGATGATGATGATGATGATGATGATGATGATGATTTTGATGATGATAGTCATAAATGGACGAGTTAAATTATTGTAGATGTGTGCATATATTTGTGTATGTGCGATGAATATGTGTGTGTGTGTGTGTGTGTGTGTTTGTGTGTGTATGTGTGTATGTGTGCGTGTGTGGGTGTGGGTGTGTGTGTGTATGTGTGTGGGTGTGAGTGTGGGTGTGTGGGTGTGTGTGTATGTGTGTGGATGTGTCTCTGTGTGCGTGTGTCTGAGTGTGTGTGGGTAGGTGTGGGTGTGTGTGTGTAAGAGTGTACTTGTGTATGTGTATGTTTATCCTTTTGTGTGTGTTTGCGTGAACCGTTGCACAAGGTAACTCAGAGATTGAACTTTTTTCCTTCTCAAGTTCTCTGACTATATCTCTCAGTGGTTCTATTTCTATTTCTCTTGGCCCTGGTGGGAACCATGTTCACTTGGTTTTCTTTGTATGTCTCGTATTTCATTTGTCAGTCCTGTGGAAGTGTTTAGACAGAAAATGTCGATTTTTAAATTTTTTTACTTAATATTTCTCAAGAGTTTTGAGTTAAATGTGGATGGAACCCTATTTATTTTTGGTGGTGATTCTGATCCCTGAAGAAGGATTGCTGGAGTCCGAAAATCTGGAAGGTATTGTTAATTTTTTTAACTCTCCAGTTCGAGAGTTTCTTCTCTTTTGAAAAGAAAGATAATGAAGATGATGTTGATGATTGGTGCTGCTGCTGCTGCTGCTGCTGCTGATGATGATGATGATGATAGTTCCTAATGCGCCTTGGTCCTTTTTACTTAAATCTAATGAAGAAGTAATTCAACATTTTGCTTTGAAAAATGCGCAGTCCCAATCTTTAACTTGGTTAGATCTTCTCATACAGAGCGATTCGTCTTCTTCTTCTCCCCTCACTGTGACGAACTATTTTTGTTTTGTTTGTTTTCTCTGTTGTCTTTAGAGCAAGATGTGTTGATAACCATGATGATAATGATAATAGTACTTAGGAAACATTTCCTCTCAATTATTAGAAATAAATATACGGCAATTGTGTTGGCAATGAGAAATTAACGATGTCCACATTGTTTTTCTTTTATTGCAAAGCAAGACAAACATTTAAACAAAAACTAAAGTCACTAGAAAACAGGATATAAGAACTTTAAAATGAAATTTGAAGGTAAAACCAATTAGAATTGGGATGGCATGATTACTGTATCGAAAATTTAATACACTGCCCCGTCATCAAAACTGTTTGAATAATATCAATAATAGGTTACAAGATGTACTGTCGACTACCATCACCCAGTCTATTTTCGTTGGCCATTGCCATTTACCAGTTCTAAAGAAAAGCATCTGAGCTAAAGAAAACAAAACATTTTCCTAGCACATGAGAAGTAAACGTTTTTGCTGTGTCTCTCCATTTGACTGACCTCCATGAAAACCCAGTTGCGATCTCAGTCTATTTCCAGAGAACGAAGTTTAGCACATTGGAAGGTCCTATCTCTTTCCAGCCACTGACCCCAAACATTTTAGCTTTAACTTAAACTGATCACAAAAGTGGCAAATGTATTAGAACCGGCCACAGTTAGGGTCACTAGCCCTCTGACAGGGAGTGAAAAATGACTTGAAAAATAGACCACTTTTACTGGTAAGTCCACTTCAGGTGATTTCAATAGTAATGGGCGCGTGTAACTTAGAATGCTGTAGGCTAAATGTGATGAAGAGATGCAAGGCAATGATAATGACTATGATGATAGTGGAGAGCTTTCAGTTTCAAGTTAGGATCTCCTACGGTCCATCATGGCAGAGGTAGACATACGCGTGTCATTTTCGTAGTATTACGATCGTAATTCACGTTATGAACCAACCAGAATCAGATGTATATTTCACATCTAGATCGTAATATACAGTACGATAGTAAAGCCAGGAAATGCCATGTGTACTCGTCTATGGTTGCTACAATGGTTTTAAGAGACATGGACTTTTCGTTAGCATTTCTCTCTCTCTCTCTCTGTCTCTTTCTCTCTCTCTCTCTCTTTCTCTCTCTCCCTCTCTTTCTCTCTCTCTCTCTCTATCTCTCTCTCTCATCACTAATGATAACAACAAAGACAATGGTGATATGATCAGTGATGATGATGGTGGGAAGTAAATCTTTGCGAAAGCATTTTCTAACATGTTGATTTTCACTGTATTGTGTCTTATCAATATGTAAAAGATTATGATAGTAATTTTGCTAATGATAATTAAAATAATAATAACAGCATTTGAATAGCGCTCACTCTCTACAATGAGCTCTGAACTCTTTACAGAATGGGCACAATATTTCTACACACTGACTCTCTCTCTCTCTCTCTCTCTCTCTCTCTCTCTCACACACACACACACACACACACACACACACACACACACACACACACACACACACACATATACACACGACATTTACTTGTAGAATTGAATGAACATTGCTTTAACACACACCTTTCATTCCTACACAACTTTTAATTCAATCGCTCACTTGGCAAAACATCTGGAACCCAGTCGTTCAAAAACAAATTTGAGAAAATATCTACTACAAACTTATCATTGGGCATACTGAGGTCTTTAGGCCAAATTGTTTAACAAAGTGATGTCTTGAAAGATGTTTTTAACCTCTCCACTGTAAGAAAACGTTGAATATGTTTCGATAGGTTATTCCGAATAAAAGAAATGTGTATGTAAAACTCCGTTCTCCATTTTTTTTTTTGGTCATTGTTTTAATGACTTAAAACGAAAAACAATAGTCTGATCGCAATGGTTTGGGTGGCTATAGTATACATAAAGTTCCAATAATATGATAAATCTGTAGGATGATGATATACATTCATTATTATAATAAGAAATGATTATTCATTAATAATTAAATCATAATATAATTAGCCCTTATATTTAAACACACATGCGTGACCGTCCTGCCATAAAATAAACAGCTATTTCGTCAGGAACATAACATACGGACTGGAAATATACGTTATAATTGTGTTACTTTGACCTTCTGCTTTCTTAATTTAATTTTGTTATATAAATCCAATCTATCTTCACTGCTCGCTAAACGTTGCTAACTCTTGACCTTCCTGTGTCTCGGTTGCATGCAAGAAGGTTACACACGCGTATTCATTTTGAAATCACCTGAGGGTGATCTCTTTATCACATAATAATAATAATGTTTTTCTTTCTCTTTGGGACTCAGTGACTTTAGCTGTGGTCTGTTCTAATGCATTTGTCACTTCCCTGGCCAGTTTAGATTACATTCAGGCAACAATATTTCTGTCAGAGGTTTGAAAAGATAGGGGCTGCCAACGAGCGAACCCCGAGGCCTCAACTGGCTTTTCATGGGACTGCACGACTGGGTCAAACGCATCAAAAACACATCAAAAAACGTTACTTGTTATGGGCTATCAAAAGTCGTGTATTTTGTTAAAGATCAGATACAGTGTACTTACCTCCATCACTGGTGAGTGGATATAACCAACGGAACTTGAAGAGCGTTTTTTGCAAAACTAAGGGATTACACTTTTGTTGAAAACTGAGTTGGTGGTGTATTCAAACATGCATTTCTGTGATAATTAAAACTTAAATGAACTAAAAATATGCAGCCTTGAATGTCACAATGTTACGCCGTGTAACAGTAAAAAAAATGTATGTGTAAAGGGCAAATTACCTTAATGTTAGTTCCCTTTATTTAAAAAATACTCAGAGACCACATCCCAAGGTTTGGAAAAACGCTCTTCAATTAGCACTAGAGTGACTGCTTTTGACAGTACACAGTAATGTATAGAAAAAAAGATCTGGACGTGTGTAACTTTGAAGGCGCTAAGTACAGGATGAGATAGGTCAAAGGTCGCCTCTGAAAGTGTTGATTTCCCCCCCCCCCCCNNNGAAAAGCTTTGTGTGGAGGGGAGGGGGTAAGTGAAGACAAACATTGCTTGACGGACTGAGCTTTAAAAATTGTGTAGGTTCTATTAAAAGCCATTTCAGTTCTACACCGCTGGAACAGAAGATGGGCTTTTATTTGAGCATACTGGATATCTATGTCTTCACACGTAAAGCTCAGTCTTCACCTTACCACCCATAACTAATGAAGACAACCATAACGGTGGCATCCGTACTATCCTATTTGCTTACCAGGGGAGAGAGCATTTCTAATGGGGTGAGCGACAAGTAAAGAGCGAAAGCGAGAACAGAGCTCACCTTAAGCAATATTACTATTAGAAATCTGAGAGACTTAATACAATTGGTAGCATTGCCGTCATAAGCTTCATGTTTATCCGCCACAAAGTGTCTCTTTTTCTTTCTTGCTTTAGAAAAAAAAAAATAGCGTTGTAGCGATCACATCGATGGCTTAGTTCAAGAAAGCCGTAAGCCACAGACTAGAACTTCACGGGTGAGAGGGAAAAAAACATGGTAATATGTCTAAATATAAACCCGGCGTATGTTCCTTGCTTTTTTTTTTTTTTTTGTAAACTTACCGGTAACAAATTTTACATTATTTTCTTTCAGTTCCGAGATATTTAAAAATTTGCGGTTTACGGAGTTATTCCCTCAAAAAAAAAAAAAAACCACGAATGGGTGTATAAGGGCTTTTTCTTTTTTTAAATTCGTGATAATTTTCCGACTAACTTGAGAAAGAAAAATTCCGTCTTACAACAATTTCTTTCCGTGGATTGATCACATGCACACTTCATTACCAAGCCCAACACATGTCACTGTCTTCTGTGGTCGAGTGGTTGGTTGGTTGGCTCTGAGTTTACAGTTCGCGGGTTCGAAAGGCGGGTCTGTCCGATCATTGTAGTCACAAAGAAAAGTTTAAAAAATCGTTCTGTCTGTCTGTCTATCTACTGCCTGCCTGCATGTCTGTCTGTGTGTCTGTTGCCTTCCTCTGTCTGTTTCTCTCTCTGTTTGCTGTTTGTCTGTCTGTCTATATGTTTGAGTATCTATCTGCCTACCTGTCTATGTCACTGGCTGTCTGTCTGTTTGCCTGTCTGTCTGTCTGTCTGTCTCTCCGTCTGCTGCCTTCCTGCGTCTGTCTGTCTGTTTGCTCTCTGTCTGCCTGCCTGTCTCTTTGTGTGTGTGTATGTCTGTCTATCTGTCTGGCCGTCTGTCTGCTCGTCCGTCTGTCTGTCTCCAGTCGTCCGTGAAATGGGTATTATTTCTTCTCAACAGAAGTGGCATTCGTGGTGGTGGCAGTAGTAATGGTAACAGTAGTAGTAGCAACAGTAAGTTGTTGTCACAGCTACTAATGCAGCATAATGCTACAGCAAGAAAAACTAAAAAAGCAACGACAACACCACCAACAGCAGCAACAACAACAACAACAACAACAAAAACTACTACTACTACTACTACCACCACTACCACTACAACTACTACTACTACTATGATTACTACAACTACTACTATTTACCAGTATGACTATGACTGTTATTACTACTATATAACTGCTCCTACTTCTACTTCCACTGCTACTATCACTACTACTGTTACCATAAGTACTGTACTACTGCTGCTCAGCTCTTCTCTAAGGCTAAGCAATGGTAATAGTTGTAGTAGTTAAAAGTAGACTTTTGGTTATGGTGAAGACAGCGGAGGTGGTGTGGAGACGGCGGAGATGATGATGACAGCATTGGTGGTGGTATGGTGTCTTTTTAATTGATAGAAAATTGCTTTGTCTTCTAGAAGTGCTTCTATACAGACAGTGTTCTTGAAATAGTCTATGTCCCCATGCAACAAAATGTTCTCAGGAAAAGGGCCGTAATTCACAGTCCACTTCTATGTAAGACACAAAAAAGCACTTAAACCTTGAACCAATGAAACTGTTCGCAAACGAATAAGTGCATGTCTAAAATATGGGCGCTATAACTTTGGTGTTGCAGGTTTGGAGTTGCATGTTCTAGGATGTATTTTTAGTGCTGATGGCATTAGGATACAAGAAAGTGTGTGTATGTGGGGGTAGGGGAGTG